>VIAB01017255.1:7541-18653 GCA_009801035.1 Oophaga pumilio
CCGGCCTTAGACAAGTAATGGTGTCACGCTGCACCCCTGTCCCACCCAGCTCCTCTCATTTCGGAGTAGCTGAGAGAAACTGATGTGAAAACACCAAATGTTGCAAAAAATTTTTCGCCACTCTGAGGTGCACAAAATTTTTGAGACTTTTCGAAGCAAATCACTACAGATATCTGACAACTTTGCTTTGATGAATTGGGGCACTCGATGTGAACGTACCCCAAAGGGTTGCCCGGTCTCACTTTTTGTGACTGTGGTCTGCCGAATTGTGACATTGTGCAGTGTTATGATGTATGCCCCATGCGGGTGGTCGCTTACGTGACCACATGTATGCGATCTGTGGTGACGCGCCGACTAGACTTACACAGTTTCTCCCAATAAAAGAGAATTGAGAAAAGCCGAATGAGACTATTCAGCACGTGACCCCAAGTATACAAATCGTAAAAAGGAGGGGGATTTTGGAGAAGATCCACTCCCAAAAACTCCTTGAGGAAATAGCCTAATTCCTACTGCAGAGTGTAGACAAATCCACTGTTATACAAACATTGTAATGAGTCTATTCAGCGGTTCACTTAGTTATATCAGTTTCTTGGAAAGCTGGAGATAAACCATATCCCCACCATCACAGCTAACAGGAGGCATCATCCAGCTTTCTAATGATACAGCAGACTTGTGGGATTACACTGCAGCATTATTAGGTAAATTGCTTTTATAGAATCTCACAAAGCTGGTTGACAAGCAGTAGGGTATGTTCACGCGGTGTCTTTTCCAGTATTCAGAATTTTTTTTTTTCTATTAGCCTTTTTGCAGTGTTTTTTAGCTAATTTCTTGAGCACTTTTTAAACAATTTTTACTGCAGGCATTTTTGGAGGGTTGTCTTGATACTGGTGTTTTCAGGACATTTTTCTTTTAAATGCAGAAGTGGTGCCCATGTGTCTATTATACTTTTTCTCTGGCTATTCTACTCTTCACTTTGGCTTACAGATACTGAGGTAAAAAATTCACCAATGTTGGCATGTGGCGTAAAAAAACTGATTTCAACTAGATCCATTTTTTCTAGCATTGAAGTCTATGGAAAAGAGATCTGTTGAATAGGCATCTGTTTTCTTTCATTTGAAACTGACCCAGTAAGCAATATATGGATCCTTTTCAAATGAAAGAAAATCGGATGGCTAATTAATGGATCCTTTTTCCATAGACTTATGTGTATGGGGGCCACCCGACTCGCCCCTGGAAGAGAATGCTGGGGGAGTGAATGATGCGGCACATTGAATTTCTGGCGACCGATCTTTTTGCTCTCCGCGAAATAAACCGCCACAAAAGGAGTCTATGAGCAGCTCTCTCATAGAGAACGCAGGAGCGCTCGGCCGAGCAAAACGTTCCTGTTTATGAATGAGTCAGAGGAGCCGGCAAATGCGTTAAGCAGACATCTATCTATTGTGTATGTGGGGCATTAGCTTCGACAGGCTTGAAATGCCCCAAATTTCCCACAGCAGCTCCTTCTGGATGATACATTTGTCGCACCTTTAAAACTTCTGTCTGACTTTACACCGCCTCTTTTTTAAATTATTTTTGGACCACTTTTTTTGCAACAGAATTTTGGAGCACATCCAGTAGGTCTGTGCTAAACCACACCACCTTTCTGGCCAAGCCTCACCTCCGTGCACTGCACCTGTCACTCAGTAACCAATTAGCTGCATTAGGGCTCATGCAGACGACCGTAGTTATGGTCCAAGTGTGTTTCATCAAAACATTGGATCGCACCCGGACCAATGATATTCAATGAGGCACATGTCTGATTTTTTACTAGGACCAAGTGGTCCGAGGAAAAAAATTGCAGCATGCGTGATTTGCCTCTAACAATCAGATGGCACACGCCCACTCATGACTATGGGTTTATGAAAAACATAGGACCCCACTCAGATGACTTCACAGTTTTTATGGACAGACTGACTGGAGAAACTTATTTTTTTAATCCTACACATCCAAGAAAAATAGATCCCCCTCTGATCAGAGTCTTATTAGGGTGTGAGGGCTCGGATGTGCACAATCCAATTAAAAATCAATAGAACGGCCCAATGTTATACTATGAGGCAGTACCGATCTGCAAATAGGTTCTCATGCCGATTCAGTAATAGTCGAGGTAAAAAAAGGTAATAGTCACTTGGCCGCTCACCTGTCCGGTCCTCCTCACAGCTTTCTCAACTCTCTTCTTCTGTTCCGCATTGTCTTCCTCCTTCGTCTTCACTCTGATGTCACGGCATGCGTCGCTGGAAGCTAGTCGAGTTTTTGGGTGAAATTCAGGCGAATTACCAAATTTGTTTTTCCGCAGATCTGCTCCTCGCTATCACCCAGCCTTGCCAGGCCATGTATATGGAACAGTGTGGATTTCTTTTCTTGGTTACTTCTTTACAAGCTGCTCAGAGGTGGTGATTGATATTTGTGGCTGATGTGGGGCAGTATGTGGCTCAGTAGTTAGCACTGCAGCCTTACAACACTGGGGTCCTGAGTTCAAATCCCACCAAGGACAACATTGCAAGCAGTTTGTATGTTTTCCCTGGGTTTGTCTTGGTTCTCCGGTTTCCTCCAACACTCCAAAGACACACTGATAGGGAATCTAGATTGTGAGCCCTAATGGGGACAGTGATGATATTGTATGTAAAGAGCTGTGGAATTAGTGGTGCAAATAAGAAATAAATAAATGTATTGTATTTATAGATGGATGCTGTGCGCCTTATCAGAGCAGCACTGACTGCAGGCAGAGATCCTGGTTACTCCTGACTCCTGATGCTGACCTCATATTCTTCCAGCAGATGAAAGCATTGTTAATTGCCTCCCCCCGATCTTTCCCCAATAGCAGAAGACACACAGACAAGCCTAATCTGTTTACTCTGAATTACCCGCAGGACGTGGCCCACCCTTCTCCTACAATAGTCCCTCTTCCAAACATCTCCCAAAGAATCAACCTGATGAGATAGAGCAGCAGCGCACCAAACTTATTTCTTTTCTCTTTTTTTAACTCTGCGAGTTTCCCTCCTCCTGGTTTCTGCCTGCTCCTCCCATCACATTCAGACCCCTGCTGGCTTCGTCTGCTGCCTTCACAAACCACCACTTAGACTTTGCTAGGGAAAGAGGGAAGACGCATCAAAAACCTGTAGGAAAAGAAAACCTCCGGACCGACCACCTTCCTCTAGGTGCCGTCCGTACACACTCTCCAGCCATGAGCGGCTTCAGCTGACGTGCGGAAATCCCAGCAGAGATCCCAGGACTTCTATAGATGCACTGCTTTATTTAATGCTCTCATATTTATGAACCCTCTGATAGAAGTGCAGGTGCTATAAGCCGCAGCCTACAGATCCGGGGGAAATGAATGTCTTGGTGCACAAGACGGGCTCTGCACTCCTCTGCGGCTACTTGTTATTAAGGACCATCTTGGCTGACTTCACTTTGGACAATGAGGTCCACTCCAGCTTCATCCAGAGGAGGTTACGGAGTCAGGAGCGCCGGGAGATGCAGAGGGAGATTTTGTCCATTTTGGGGCTGCCTCATAGACCACGTCCACATTTGTATGGCAAACAGAACTCCGCTCCCATGTTCATGCTGGATCTATACAATGCCATGACCGTGGAGGAAGAGGAGGCGGAAGGGTTCTCCTATCCATACAAGCCCATCTTCACCACGCAAGGTCCACCACTAGCTGTCCAACAGGACAGCAACTTCCTCAACGACGCTGACATGGTCATGAGTTTTGTCAACTTAGGTGAGTAGGGAGAGAGACCCCGGACTCATTGTCTCTGGGTCTGGGGTCCCATGCATCATGGCTTTGGGTATATTAGCTGGTAACTTGGGGGTTGGAGATACTTGGTGTGACATTTCATGCCTGTTCTGGTGGGAGTCACAGTCTAATATCCTAGGACCCGTCTAATATCCTAGGAGGGTCCTACATGGTTTTGTTTACATGGTGGGTTACAGGGACACAGAGAAGTGCATTGGCCATTGCTTTACCACAGGTATGGATTTGGATGCGCACGTAGGGATTTCTATGCTCATGTATGTATTTGCATGTGCAATATGGTCAACCTAATCTGTAAGAACCAAGAAAACATTGTAGCTGGGCAGGACAGGAAATTTCCATTGCTCTGAACAGTGACAGCTGGTTCTTCTTCATCATCACGTTTATGCCCAGACTCAGTGTAGGACCAACTTGAGGAACACGAGAGTTATGTTTATGTGTTCCAGTTGGATTCCATACCAGGAACTTGTTGCTGCTAGATTGAGGTGTTAACGGTTTCTTCTTCATGATCACATCTATGTCCAGCGTAGGGCCACCTTGGTGGAACATGGGAAGAGCATACAAGTTCCTTATGTCTGTGTTCCAGTTGGATTCCATACCAGAACCGTGTTGCTGCTCGATTGAGGTGTTAACTGATTCTTCTTCTTCTTCGTCATCATCATCATGTCTATGCCCACTGTAGGACCACCTTGGTGGAACATGGGGTGAGAGCTTACAAGCTCCTTATGTCTATGTGTTCCAGATGGATTCCGTAACATGAACTTGTTGCTGCTAGATAGAGGTGTTAACTGGTTCTTCTTCACCATCACATCTATGCCCAGTGTAGGACCACCTTGGTGGAACATGCGGGAAAGCATACAAATTCCTTATGTCTATGTGTTCCAGTTGGATTCCATACCAGATACTTGTTGCTGATAGATTCAGGTATTTACTGATTCTTCTTCTTCATCAGAATGTCTATGCCCAGTGTAGGACCACCTTGATGGAACATGGAGGTTGAGCTTACAAGCTCCTTATGTCTATGTGTTCCAGTTGGATTCCATACAAGGATTTTGTTGCTGCTATATTGAGGTGTTAACTGGTACTTCTTCCTCATCACGTCTATGCCCAGTGTAGGACCACCTTGGTGGAACATGGGGGGAGAGCTTAGAAGCTCTTTATGTTTGTGTTCCAGTTGGATTCCATACCAGGATCTTGTTGCTGCTAGATTGAGGTGTTAACCATTGAGTTTGAGTCCATGACTTGTCTGTAGTTATAGGACAGAGCAGAATGTTAGAAGAAAACTAGATTGCAACATCAAGGTTCCTCAGAAGTTAGACTGTAAGCTCTTACGCTTCATCTGCCGCCTCTCCCATGATTCCCCTCACTGCTTATAGAGGAGTGTGGGTGGACTATGAGAGGAATCTCGTCTGGAGCACACTGCCAAGGTATAAAGTTCTCAGGTGCATGTGTCTTCTCGAAAAAGCAGCGCCTTTGGATTGTACATGATCCAACAGGTTTTCGGTTTTCTCTTTGAAGTAGCAATTACTGTACAGGATGAGAGAGGGGAGCAGGAAGCTCCGAGTTCAAAGCACAGTCCTCAGTGATTCACTCCACAACACTGGACACACAGACCCATTAGGGGGACATAATAACATCCTTCAAGCTGCTGCCAGACCCCTGCCCTACTGGAAAAGTGGCTGCACTGCCCTTTAAAGAGGCAAGGAGCATGAAGTGAACATGCCATGGACCGAAAAGGCTATGTACACATATTAAAGAGAGCAGTGGAGAAGCTTCATACCTTCCCACGCATTTCGGTATAATTATGGCGTCGCCCTTTAACCCAGTGGACGTTTCAGAAACTTTTTCAGTTGCGGTTTTTAAAGACAATTATCTAAAATTTCCCAATGGGCAATGGGAATATTGAGTTTTTGTTTTTTTTTAAAAAACCCTTTTAATTCCTAATATCGTAACAATTAATGTCTTGTCTCTGGAAGTAGTATTTGTGATAATGGTGGGTGGGGAGGTTTCAGCACTTCTGGTCACTCATCCCATCCAAAGCTTTACTCATTTTAAGGGCTCACTCATACTTGAGTATAAATCGGACGAGTGCAATCTGATAAAGAATCGGATTGCACCCGGACCAATGTTACTGAGGCCGTGCAGATTTGCGTAGTTTTTCTCAGCTGTAATCGGCATGAAAAAAAAAACGCAGCATGACTCCGAAATATTGCATGTCATATGGACCCTCAGTATGTCATCCAATTATTACGGATACATAACAATTCTGTAGCATAGGAAACGATAAATGGTCCTCTAAGGCTACGTGCCCATGATCAGGATATAGTAGCGTTTTGGGTGTCCATTTAAGGCCTCTTTCACACATCCGTTTTTTTGTGTCAGGCATGATCCGTCGAACACCTGAAGGGACGGATCCGGCACTGAAATAAAAAAACTGATGCAACGGATCCGTTTTTTTGCTGGATCCGACCTGAACTTTTGAACCCGGAAAAAGAGGGTTTTGGATGTCCGGAGACACTGGAAAATGTAGTAGTAGTAGTAGTAGTAGTCCTCGATTTCCAGAATCCGGATCAGACTTTTGACGGATTGCACAAAAGCCTGATCCAGTTCCATTGACTTCTATTGTTTCCGGCCGCCTATCAGGCAGCTCCGGTAAACAAAAAAAAACGTTACATGCACCGTTTTGTCCGGCCGCCGGAATGTACATTTCCGCCGGATCCAGATAAAAACGGATACAACGCAATGACATCAGGCGCGATCTGGCGCTAATGAAAGTCAATGGTAAAAAAACGCATCCAGTACCGGATCTGTTTTTTTAGCAACACGCCGGATCATGCCTGATACAAAAAAACGGATGTGTGAAAGCAGCCTAACTCGTCTCGGGTCTTATAAACACCCCTAGTGTTGTGTAGTAAGAGTGCTAGACATATATGACACTATGTTAAATAAAAATAGTTCAAAGTAAAAGTTTGAGGGTTAAGAAAGAGATTAAAAAAATGATAAAAATATTAGAGGGGTTTTCCTTTTCCAGGAAAACCCTCTTCCCCCGCTTTAGTTTGTTTAATAACAAAAAAACTTTACGTTCTCTCTCCGGGTCCGGCACTGAGTTTGCTGCTGCTACTAGTCTCTGGTATTCTCTGTAGTTCTGACATCACATCGACAGCGCTGCAGCCAATCACTGAGCTCAGCAGCTGTGCCTATGTTGATGGCATGAGCTGCTCAGAGCCGCTAAGCTGTAGGCGTGACGTCAGCGATGCACACAATAACAGATACCAGGAGCAGCGAAAAAGTCTTCGAGCTGGACCCGGGGACGGTGAGTAAAGAATTATTTATTTTTTAAAAAGAGGTGCAGCTGAGTAAGAGGAGTTTTTCTAAACCAGAAAACCCCCTTTAAATGCTGTCATGTATTTATATGAAAATGATTTCTAGAGAAACATACAATTATTTTTCACATTTTCAAAAGTACCTCAAATAACTGCCTAACTTAAAAATAAAAAAAACAAGTTATGGCTGACGGTAAGCCAGGGGGCAAAAACAAAAAATAATGTTGGGGCAATTTAAAGTTTCAAATGGTTTAAAAGTCATTAAGAGGTTAATGTTCGGCAAAGTTGTCATTGAGGATTTCACTACTTGACTAAATCGTGTTTTATTTGAAACGTCCCCAATTACACTTCTCCAGTGACGTCACTTGTCCACAACCTGTCTGTTCCGATGATGAGTCACGCTTGTGTTTACCTTGTGAGGTAACATAGGAATTAACGCAGTGACATCAGAAGTGAGAGTCATGATAGAAGTATTGTAGCGTGGTATAATTTTTGTGTTACATCTGTTGTTAATAATATTTTAAATAATATTTAAAGCAGTCTTTTTACTTCTAGGCTACACACCTTCTGTGGTTGCTTTTCCTGATCTCTAGGCTCTTCCCACCCTCTTGTTACTGCTAACAGTGTAAATTTAATTAAATCTTGTAGGAAAAAAAGAGATTTTTTTGTTTAAAATATCTCTAGGTTGTTACCTGATTTTGCTGCTTTCTTTGATCTTCAGGCTCCTCCTTCTTCTAGTTCCTCTGATATATGTAATGTGGTGCGGGGCGGTAGCAGTGGGTGAGGTTTTCGTCTTCCATGCCCCAACTACATGAAGATGGGGGTCCTGGCTGGGTGTGTGGGCTTTGTCTTCCGGGGGTGTTACGCCCTTGCAGACTGCATGATGCCAGTGACTTCGGCTGGCCAGGACCAGATGGTGTAACGTTCAATGAGGGAGACCATCACTCAAAAATAATCAGTCTGTTACTCAACATTAACTTGAGCATAGCTTCACGAACATTTCCTTTACAATACGGATCATCTTCAAACATGGTCTTTCTACCTCAAGTTTCTCTGTCTTCATCATCACCCAGCACAATACTGCTTACCAGTTAGTGAGAGGTCTATTCTCAACCGGCGGTTCTGCGTCCTCTTCCCTCTTAAAGGAACTAGTTTGCTAATATGCCCAATACTTAGCTTCTCAGCTTGCTGACGCTTTGGAACTCGTGCCCAGGGAACTCTCTTCGTCTCAGGGTCTCTGTTCCATCCTGGCCCGTTAGCTATCTGAGTTATTAGCTTGGGGCCGTACTGCTAGGCATCCTGTTCTAGGACCCATCTACGGTGCATCACTTTGTCGCTTTTCCTCTTCCTGCTCAGGATCACGCTATCGACTGTCTCGGTCTCCACCCACATCAGCGACATCCACGTCACGCTGCTCTGCTGACTAGTCAGACCATAGGTCTGCTTCTCTTGCGCACTCAGCCCTATCTGACGTACTGACAGGAAACTGTGTTTGTCCCTCCAATTAATCCATTCCCACATTGGGCTAGTACCAAACATTAACACTAACTTTGTCTTGCAGAACACAACAATGTCAACAATAACAAATGTCACAATAAACATTAAGGTACATTTACAACCATACACATGTCTTCAAGGGAAAATGAGGGCAATATGTCCATCTCCTTACATATATAGGACATGGCTTCTTCTGCTCCTCCTGATCTCCACCACCACTGGAGCTGCTTCTCCTGATCATCAGGCTACATCTTATTTCTGCTCCTTCTGATCTCCAGGATCCTGCCAAGTTGTTGCTGCTGTTTTTCCTGAGCTCCAGGCTTCTCCCTCTGCTGCTGGTCCTAATCTTCAGCCCCCAACTCTCAGGTTCCTCCCACTTTGCAGCACCTCCTCATCTCCAGGGGTTCCTCCTCATCTCTACATAGTCTCCAAGTGCGGTTTCTTGTTGCTGCTTCTCCTGAATCTGAGGTTCCCGCCGATGTTCAAATCATTCTTAATTTTACAGTTTCTTTTGTTCTCCAAGATTTCTTATCCCTGTTGCCGCCCATTCTGATCCATAGACACCGCCTCCTTGTCTGTTTTTTTTTCCTCCTCAACTGTTATTTCTGATTTCCCTTCTTTTCATGGTGTCTTGGTTCCTCCACAGGAGTTGCTCCTTCCACTGTTGCTACCTTTTCTGATTTCTAGTCTCTTCCTTCCTATTGCTGCTTTTCCTGTTTTCTAGGCTATTCCTCCCTGTTGCTGCTCTTCCTTATTTCTAGGTACCCCCTAACATTTGCTGCTCCTTCTGTTGGGCTCTCCACCCAATTTCAAATTGCTGCTCCTCTTGATTTCTAGGATTTTCCTCCCTGTTGCTTCTCTTCCTGATTTCTAGGCTGTTCCTCCCTGTTGAGACTCTTCCTCCATGTTGCTGCTCCTCCTTATTTCTAGGCTCCTCACCAGCATTTGCTACTCCTACTGATTTCTAGGCTCTCCACTTCCTCCCCTCCTCAAATTGCTGCTCTTCTTGATTTCTAGATGTTTCCTCTCTGTTGTTGCTTCTCCTGATTTCTAGGCTGTTCCTCCATGTTGCTGCTCTTCCTCATTTCTGGTGTCTTCCTCTCTGTTGCTGCTCTTCCTGATTTCTTGGCTTCCCCCAGCATTTGCTACATTTTCTGATTTCTATTCTCTCCACCACCTCCCCTCTTCAAATTGTTGCTCTTCTTGACTTATAGATGTTTCCTCTATGTTGCTATTACTGCTGATTTCTAGGCTCTTCTTCCCTATTGCTGCTTCTCCTGATTTTTAGGCTCTTTCCTCCTGTTACTGCTCTTGATTTCTTTTGCACCCCTGTTTTGTTGCTGGTGTAGTTGCCTAATCACTTTTTTATCACTGAGTATTGGTTGCTTCAAGTTCATGATCATTACTTCCTTGATTAACTAGAAATCAATAGTTTGAACCTAAGGTGACACCAGAGACATAGGCCCACGATTCATCATCATCATCATCATTCATAGACCTAGGCCCCCCAAGGCGTTTTTCACACCAGTCTTGATGAAGGGACATGCTGGAGTCAGACATTCCTGATTCATTAGGATGTGCATACCTCCTAATGAATTAGGAGCATCTGAAAATTGTTTTGCGCTTCACCACAATTCTAACTCTAGTCCCACCCAGAGCCACCGCTCCTTATAAATTTGACAAATGGGAGTTGCTATGTCCCCGTCCTGCTCCACCTGCGCCCACTTTGTCAGAGTGCAATAAGCTGCAAAATTTTAGTGTAGCCATTACGGAAACAGTGTGTGACTTATCAAAACTTCCTTTGAGCCAGAATTCGTGCATAAAATCTTTCATGAATTGGACCTTCAAACTCTAACATACACTGCAACTAAATTGGAGTCACTGATTACAGCTGTGCCCAAATAGAGCAGAATTAAAGATATATTTAAATAATAGATAATTTGAATATTTAAAGGAGAACAAGGAAAAGCAACCAAATACATTCCATATAAAATTCAAGCAATCGTTTGATTTGGCTGCCATTGTTTTGTATGTTTTTCTATGTGCTACATTGTACACGTGAGCACCTAAGTCTGTATTTTTTTTACTCCAACTATTTACAGCCACTTCTCCTAAAAGGCTAAATATGAGTCATTGCTGAGATCTCATCCCTTCATGTATCTGTGAGGTACAAAATGACTAAATTATTCCATGTAACTCGCTGTCAGAGCAATTGGCAAAACACTGCAGGGAGTGTCCCTGGCAGAGAAGAGGTTAAAATAAAGACAGTACTAGGAGATGGTAGAACCGGCTATTTACCATTACCTATTTTGATCTTTCCAAATATACAGTGGGGAAAATAAGTATTTGATACAGTGGCGATTTTGCAAGTTTTCCTACCTACAAAGATTGGAGAGGTCTGTAATTTTTATCGTAGGTACAGTTCAACTGTGAGAGACCAAAAAAATCACACGGCATGATTTTTACATACCGTATATACTCATGTATAAGCCGACCCGT
>VIAB01017258.1:3148-14514 GCA_009801035.1 Oophaga pumilio
GTTCAATGGGATACTCACATTTTTTTTATGCTTGCCTCAACAGTTTTGAAAAGTGTTTATCAGAGAGTAGGCATGGCAAGGAGAAGTTATGAAATTTGGCAAATATTCTAATATACCCATCAAGCTGCACCCAATGTATTTCACATTCTATTTTGTTCAAGTGATCAGTATCTTATGACAGTTTTGAAAAACCTCCCCCATTGTAATAAAACAATGTGACCAGTTACCGTAGATAGTGAGGGAAATGGAATGGAAGAAAAGGGAAGATGATGGCAGATATGTTGTCACACTGATATGATGAGAGTGTATGAGATAAGCATATCTGACTGTCACATGTGAATGTATGCATGTTAGCACGGAGCATTTTAAGGTTGGCAGTGAAACACTAGCATCTGCTGTATGGATAACTCTCCCAATATAGGAAACAGGAAACAATTTCTTATAGATTGGAAACATCTTCAAAGACCAGATGACGAATGTTAATAAATATTGTGTGATATGGCCTCAAAGTGTAATTGAAAACCTCTGTACTTTTTTTAATACAGAGTGCGATACTAGACATTTTATGTATGCGTTATATTTGTCACTGAAGAAATGGATCATCTAACCTCTGGTCAGTTTGGTGCTGGCTAGACTGGGATGTAGAGTCTAAGAAATCTCCTTGTTCTTCTTAACTCCTGTGAGGTTGTACTAACTTTCCTGGTTGGATTCCCACTAGAGAGACACCCAGAATAACAAAGATTGGCCATGGTGAAACAATGTTGATTGCATAGCCAAAAGTTGTGAACAGACTGAAACAAGCCAGATGAGATGGAACCATATTCAGAAGGCAAGCCATGAATTATTAACAGGAGTGGAACTGCAGGAACTGGGTGACAAATCTAAAGGATGAAAGAAGAGCATGATCCATAAAGAAAAGTAATTTGTGATGCTAAGGGGTCACATCACAGAAATAAATTGAAATATAGCGCAGGCAACAGCATCCATACTTCAGGCGGTGTTGATCCACCTTGGATCTTCCTGAAGCCTGAGGATGAGAAATATGCAATCAAGTGATCCATTACTGCTTCCACTTTAAATACGCAGCCAGGTCACCAGTTATGATGGAAAACTGTCGCAGTTTGAGGTTAGAAGCAGAGATCTGTGGCTACAGAGACAAAGCTTGGACAAGAGAAGGTGAGGCTGGACCTGCTGTCACTCATGAGGACTTCCTCTAAGAACATGGCAAGGTGAGTTACAATGTGGAGGAGATATTTCTTTGCATGTCATTTTTATTCCAATAAATGTAGTAATTTCATTGTGAAAGCCAAGGACTGTATGTGTCTCAAAGGTTTAAATGGGTCAAAAAGGCCCAGAGTATTCATTACATGTCAAAAGTATGGTTTTTAAAAACCTGAACATCAAGTCCCATTGAAAAACTGTAGTCATGAATTAGTTGGTCTTTTGTTTTTTATACCTTTTAGAGAAAGCTCATCATCCTTCTTATTTAAAGTGATAGTAAAGTGTATTTATAGATTGTAAGCTTGTGAGCAGGACTCTCACTTCTCCTGCAATAGTTGGACTATGTGATTACTCAGTAATGTCATTATTGTCTGGACATGTCGACACTTAATAGTAAAGGGCTACAGAATATATAAATAAAACTATTATTATTATTAATAATAATAATAATTTTTAATCTACAATTACAATTTAAATACATTTTTGTAGGTTGATGACCTATTTTGCTGCCTAAATGGACAAAATAGGTGCTAAAGTGTTTTGACAATTACACACTATATGGAGCTCCCAATTAAGAGTGTGAGGGGAACAGAATATTCAAAATGCATCCAACTCCCATTTCTAGTGTAACAAATGAAAAATGTAGTTACTCTTTAAGATTGCTGAGCGAATGTGCCCCATTTGGCTACAACTATAGTCAGGTGTTTGTTGACATTCATATCACAGTTTTGCGCAGTCCTATAAAGTTCTTCCACACAGAAATCAGAAAAAAAGTTTTCTTCATGGATTCATTTTGTTTACAGGGCATTAACAGGCTGACCATACACATTAGAAGACTGTCAGCTAAATGATGACGCGGATGATTGTTCATGGTACAGCCATCTCAGCTAGCTCCCCCATATACAGGAGCACTTCTGTGTTCTTCATTACATTGGCCGGCGGATTATCACAGAACAATGCAATTGGCAATAAAAGTCAAGTCAGAAATCAGACATGCATGATTGACATTTCTCCCAACTATTAAATGGCCGATGGTCTCCAGTGTATGGGACGCCGGCCGACTGATGGTCAGAATAGATGTCAATTGCACATGTTCGAGTTCAGACTGCCGTTCTCATTGTTTTCCCTCAATATCAGCAGGTTCCACCAACTAGAAAACGTGTTGCCATGGTAGAGTGACTACTAAGTTTCAAGCATACTGTGCCTAAGAATCGCATTGTGTTCTGTATCATTAGGTTGTTAATTCACTGGAAAATGAGGAGCCCTACCCTTTCAATGGAAAACAAATCCATGCCATCATTCTTCTTACATGACGTGTACAGTATACCGTACCTCAGAGCAGGAAGCATTCTTATGGATTCTTCCAAAGACAGGTTACATTAATACAGTACTCAAAGGTTATCTGCTCGCTAGTCTGATGGCTGTGTTCTTCACAACAGTCCAACCTTCTTGGCATAACACCCGATTGTCTCTAGCTAGTGTGTGGTTGATAGGCATTACTCCCAAAATATGGAGCTTTTTGCCAGATGCAATTTTCTATTCTGCTCTATTCCTCTTAATCAATTGTGATCAGGCAGGCCATTCTGTGTTGAACACTGACTCAAACTGACTGTGTTGCCTTCAGAGGTAACATCATCCTTCTGTGACTGAGACAAATGGCATGCAGTATATTAAATAAGGCCTGTGCTCCAAATCAGCATGGACTTAACAGAGTGGTCCACGGGATTCCACAACATGAACTGTCAGTCAATAGTGAGGGAGGCACGGTATACCAAGGGTGCGTTAAGCAGCCTAATTAGCTTATCTGATCAATCTTCAGCTTCTACAGAATGGAGGCACTGTAGCTGGACAGAACTTTGATGAACGGATTTTTACTGAGCGCAACTGCTTGATCCATTATACTGTTTTTCAATGGAGACAATGAACAAGTGTCAAACCTACTGTTTAGGAGGGATGCTCACATATTTCTGCCAGCATTAGACATCAGCAAAGCAATTAGGATTGAAAATCTTAAAGGATGAAACATGTGTATGTATTTGGCTAATGTTAAAATACTTTAATGCGTCAGAAGATTTTCTTCATCACCATTCTTTTTTGCTAATTTATGTTTGCAATAAAATATGTAAAAATAGATAAATAACTCCAGCATTTCCATTAAGCGGCATATGGCTGAAATCACAAATATAATAGCCTATTTATCAGTGTGTTCCAGATGCACAACTGGTATACAGAGAATGCAGGAAGCTGAAAGCAACAAGATTTATTACTTTGAATAAGCCACTGTGTTCTTTTAAACCAGTTTTGCAAGCCTGCGACCTTAATGAAATCAGCCAGAACATCTTGTTTATTCTGGAACTCTGCAAAGCTTCCATTTGGCAATGTGGTGGATTAAAACAATGTAAGAAACAAATGGTACCAGAATGATGCAAAAAATATTTATAATACATTTAAAGAGAGGATTTCCACCTAAAATGAAAGTATAACCAGTATATAGAAGACCTTTAGCTTTCCTTTTGGATAAAAATGTATTGTACCATTAGGACAACCCCATTATGTACCCCTTTATGTACCCTTTTTGCTGGCGGGTCATGTTGCAGCGTGGCTTGTCTGACTTGTAAATCATCTACTTTCTGCAATAGTTATAGCACGTTTTATCTACGTTGGATGACAGACAGTACGGCAACCATTGTAACTTGATCAGTGGTTGTTACCAATTTTCCCATGCTGCTCACAAACACACAAACCCTGCTTTATGTAAGGCAGCCATTTGCAGTTATTATCCTGACTTTTTACAAGCTTGGTAAAAAAATGGCATTCAAATTGGTGCTGGTACAAAAAGGCAGTACATCTGATACAACTAGCATGAAAGTTGGGGTCCTGATGAAAGCCCCATTGCTGCCATCTTAGTACACCAGTGAAGCTCAGCCACAGGCTGATCTTCATAAAAGATGTTTTCACTAAATATGCAATACACATGTGTTGAAGTATATAGTATGAGCGATCTGTTGATCACAAGTTCAAGACCCCTCAGGGGACAACTGTGGAAACTATTGAACTATTGGGTTCATGCCAGCAAAATACTACTGAACATCCTACAAAGATGGTTACAGCCTTATTTTGACAAAATAGCAGCCAGAAGAACAAGCAGGATTCAGAAAAGGCAGAGGAACAAGAGATGGGATTGCTAACATAAGGTGGATAATGGAAAAGACCAAAGAATACAAGGAGATCTGTTTTTGCTTCAGACAAGGCTGCATCCTGTCACCATTTCTCTTCAATTTATATGCAGAAGCTATTTTCAGGAAGGCTGGAAGTGCCGAAAAAGAAGAAGGATTCAAAATTGCTGGACGAATCATCAACAATCTTAAATACACAGACGATACACCATTGATAGCCACAAGGCTGGATGGAATGAAGGACTTACTACATAGTTTTACGATGGAAAGCTCAAACATGGGACTTCTACTGAACACAAAGAAGACAAAGATATTGACTACTGCCAGGTATGACTGTGACACATTTGAGATGGACAGCAACAGACTAGAAGTTGAAAAGAACTTCAACCTACTCGGACTGATGCAGCATCAACACCAGACCTCAATAGCTATGGGGAAATCAACGACAAAGTCAATAGACAAGGTCTTCTAATTGAGTAACATTTCACTGGCAACCAAAACACATCTCAAGTTTGGTCTTTTCTGTACTAACATATGGATGTGAAACTGTGAAACCTGGACGATTAAGAAACAAGACAGAAGAAGAACAATCAACGCCTTAGAAAAATGTGGTGCTGTAGAAGGATGTTATCAATACAACGGATGCCAAGAAGAACAAAATCAATTTTGGAACAAATCAAGACAGACATGTCAATCGAAGCAAGGATCACCAAGCTCCGACTTGCCTACTTTGGACAAATCATATGAAGAGAGCAATCACTGGAGAAGGACAAGGTGTAGAGGAAGACCAGCAACCTGATAGCTTGGTACTACCAAGATAACGGCAGAGAAGACCCTTGTGGATCTATCTAGATCGATCTTCCTACATAGTGTTCATCCATTAAGCAGCCATGGCTCGAGATTGAGACAAAGTCCATTAAATAATAAATAAAAGGGGACAAAAAAATTAAGTGATAAATGCAAAGGTTTTAAAAAACATAAAAAATAGAAAAAAAACATTTACAAACAAACACTCTAAAATGAAAAATCAAACAGTCCTTAAAGGGGTATTCCCATCTCCAAGACTCTATCCAAATATGTAATAGGTTTAGGGTGTGTGCTGGAGGCTGGCTTGTGCCCTGCACCCATGTGCGTGCCTTTTTGGTGAAATCGGGTACGTTTGTCATATAAAGTGCCATATAATGTGATATTGTTTTTCTGTACATTAATGTGTTAAATAATGTACTGATGTTCATGCATTGTATATCTTTATGGGTTAGGGATAGATATAGGGAGATATAGTAATAGAGTAAGGTTCAGTGTTAGTAGGGGTAATATAGGATTTAGGACAGTGGGGGCACTGTAGAGTAAGATATTAGGCTGCGTTAAGAGAGGAAATAGTTAAGCCAATAAGATAGCTAGTGGGAGGAGCTAGCAAGGGGGGAGGAGAATTTGTTCTAGAAGGAGTAGTTAGCTGTGGATAGGAAGAAGAACAGTGAGGTGGTTCACCGGAGATGTGTTATGAGAGAGACTCATCAATCCAGGCCCTATGGGTGGTCAGACATTCGAGCATGAGCACATCTGGGCAGCGTGAGAGAAACAGCAGCTAGGTTATGGGAAACTTCTGTGACGTCCGAGACCTACGGTGTGAGAAGGATTGGCAGTGGCATCCTTTACTTTCGCCCAGGATGGGAAAAATGGATGGGGAGCACCAGGAACAAGCTAGTCCAGCTACTCAGTGAGCTGCATTACCAGAGGATACGGTACGGGAACACATGTCATCAGGAAGGACCAGGGACAGCTCAGGGAAAGGAGTGTCCGTAACATGTGAAGATTGCTTTGCCGTGTTTGTATCTAAACTGGACGAGCTGAGTAAAGTTGTGTTAAAAATTAATCTGGACTTTGAGAATCTTTGTGTGGTGCTGAAGCAAGCTGGGACTCTGCAGCCCGAGGAGAACTCTAACCTACAGGTGGGTGAAATCCACAACACACAGCACACTTCAGAAAGGATATTGTGTTAATGCAGCGGGGTACCAGGGTGGGCCGGAACAGCAGCCCCTTGCCATGACTATCACCCTGGCCCCTGTTACATAGGTATAATAATAATATTAGCAAATACATCCAATTAGAAATGTTGCATAGTTTTTCTGATTCGCTATGTCTCTTTTCTCATGTGCAGGCATTGCCGAACCTTAGGTATCCATGGTTACCACCACTGATATAGTGACAGTTAACTAGTTGCTAGTAGTGATGAGCGAGTATGCTTGTTACTCGGGTTTTCCTGAGCATGCTCAGGTGTTCTCCGAGTATTTGGAAGTGCTCGGAGATTTAGTTTGTGTCGCCGCAGCTGCATGATTTGCGGCTGCTAAACAGTCTGAATACATGTGAGGATTGCTTATTTGTTAGGGAATCCCTACATGTATTCAGGCTGTCTAGCAGCCACAAATCATGCAGCTGCGACGACACAAACTAAATCTCCGAGCATGCACAAATACTCGGAGACCACCCGAGCATGCTCGGAAAACCAGAGTAACGAGCATACTCGCTCATCACTAGTCGCTAGCCATGGATACCTAAGATCCTGCAATGCCTACACATGAGAAAAGACTTAGCAAATCAGAAAAACTATACTACATTTCTAATTGGAGGTAATTGCAAATATTATTATGACACCTACTACATACATATTGGGATAGGATCTTGAAGATGGGAATACCTCTTTAAAGTTAGTCTGTCAGCACAGAATTACTGTTGAAACTAAGTACAGAGCTTGGTGCTTCACGATGGGGCCAATCATTTAAATACACTTTCACACCTGCTTTTTCTTCCATCTATCTCTGGCTCTATAAAGCCAGAACTGTCAATCAAAGTTGAGGGTGTGTAGATTGAGGGAAAACAAGAAGGTGGAAAGGTGTATTTAAATACTGAAATTGACATGCTGCGGATCTTAAACCGGCACCGCCGGTGAGTTTGGACAGCAGTAAATAGTAGCACAGTGGGCATTGGAGTTCTATAAATCCCATCCACTGTGCTTGTATTGTAGAACACAATGTTTTGGATGCAGCGCAGATGCGGTGTGTCCAAAACGCCACTACTCTGGATCGTGGGCACGTACCCTTAAAGGCAAAAGTCCATGTATGCAGCTTTGTGTAGAAGTCTTTGTAGTATATCTCGGGCAGAGATATTTCTAATTGGCTGTAATCTTAGCATTTATTATTATTGTTGTAAGGCTTGACCTTGCTGGATAGTCTGTTACTACAGTCTGAGATCACTGAGCGTGATGTCTATTGGGGTCATGTGATTTTAGTATGTTGTGTGGAGGTGTTACCTATTTAAAGGGGTAGGTCATATATGCAGAAGTTTTGCAGGTTATGCTAAGCTGTTGATCTCTGATAATAGTATGGGCTCTAAAGGGTCTTATTCCAGGTCTGATAATCACTGTGGGGTCTGAGTCTGGAGTTTGGTGAGGTATATAATTCAAGTAGACTAGGTGGATCATATGAGGAGGAATTTTCCATACAGTGCTAGTTCTTTGAAAGGTTTGAGATCAGTTTGGGATCTGAGATTGCTGTGGCTTCCAATCAGGTCTGAGGTCTATATAGGGTCTAAGATCACTTCATGGCTTGCGCTCAAAATCACTGCAAAGTTTGAGTTTTCCAAAGCAGATAATTCTTATTTTTTAATAAGCAAATTCTTCCCTGACTACCTTAAATATTTCAACATAGGCTATTCAAAAGACTACACTGAACTATTGCCTGTATAAACTTTTTGGATTCCAGCCACCTTAGAACAAGCTTGCTAAAACATGGAACATATAATTCATGTACTGTGATTTCATACTTAAAGGGGTAATTTTTACAAAGGCAAATCCTGTGATATAAGCCACATGCCATATATTTTAAATTATATTTTAATAACCAGGTGCTTACAACTATTTTCTTGTACGGTAAATGATTAAAGCTGTAATTATAAAATCAGTAATGATCAAGACAAATTTAAAACATGCCTCCATCTGTTGTTACTGATGTTGTAAATATATGTATTCTAGTTATTAAAATGTCTAATGGGCACCAAAAGCAATAATATCTATAAGTTTAGGTCCCTTTTATGTTTTACTCAGATCTGCTTTTGGTCTTCATGTGTCTTAGGTTTAGACTGTTTTAACATGTATTAAACAGCTATTTTTTAAATTCTCAAAATTATTTGTGTCATTATTATTTTGTGACATGAAATTTATAAGTACACCATCACGAGGCCTGCTTAATTCATGCACTTTGTATTATAAAATGTGATGACAGTTCCTCTTTAAGCACTCTGACTATCAGACGTAGTGCCAAACAGACTTTATATTTGCCACCAATGAGAATATACAGGAGGGGTACTTGTGCAGAAAACTGGCAAATCAGTGGTGTGGGTGGGCTTATACAGAGTTCATCATTCAGAAAACTGGTAGATCTGCAGAAGACAAAACAATAATTTAATAATATACACTACATTCAGTAAGTAATACATCACTGGAATAAATGTCTCTGCCCTACATCATGCTGTTCTCAGATAGGGTTGCAAAAACTTGGCAACAGATCCCTTTTCAATGGATTTGAAATGGAATTTGTATTATTTATTAATTAAATTTCTGTATTTATAAGGGTATACTCAACTTGTGTAGTCAGCAGCTCAGGGCTCTGCAGTCTCCGTATTTCTTGGTTTCTGGTGGGTGGAAACTTCTCATTGAGTGACAGTTCTGGTCAGTAGGAGGAATGAAACATTAGCAGAACTTGCGCTGCACTTTATAGTTTATGCTGTAACACATTCAGCTATTAGTGTTTGTTCTGAGTCTACACCAGTGCGGAACCAAGCATTTTGGTGCCCCTGGCAGATGAAGCCAATGGCACCCCCACCCCTCAGCCCACAAGCAAAGGAATGTGTCAGAGACTAAGGTAACAGGACCCCTAATGCACATTCCCCCTTCAATGCTGATGGGTTAGGTAGCAAACTCTGATGACCACTTCCACCAGAATTGTTACCTTTTTCACAAAAAAAATTATGAAAAGTAAAAAAAAAAAGTTATGTACTTTTGGGATGTGACTTAGCAGAGGCAGAGAGCGCAATTTCAAAGTTAGGTACAGAATCAATAATCTTTGACCATTTACACAATACAGGAGAAAAAATAGCGATATTCATCCCTGACATCCTATATTTTAAATGTAGAACCCAGAGATAGTGTTTGAAACTAATAAAGCATAACTATAATCGGGGCTGTATGGTTTTAATTAAGGTATCTAGCATTTGGCAAATACCCTAATAGAAAATAAACAGGCCTCCATTATAAATAAAGAGATACTTCTCATGGTTTTTGCATCCGTCATTTGACAAATACAGCTAGCACAAAACCGATGGTGGTTCTTGTGATGTATTCAGGCTCTGGTGACATATTCATGCAGTGATGGTTGTTTTGGTACTGTTTTCATGAAGTGATGATGATTCTAGTGGTATATTCAGTACCAGAATCATCATCAGTACCTGAATACCAAGCGAAAATCATCATGAGTACATAATTAGAGCACCAGAGCCATCAATAGTACATAAATATAGCACCAGAAATATCATCAGTAAATAAATACATCACCAGGATCATCATCAGTGTAAGAATGTCACCAGAACCACCATCAGTACTTGAATACGTCGTCGGAACCACCATCAGTACATGAATGCGTCACTAGATCCACCATCAGTACATGTATACATCAACAGAACCACCATCAGTAAATTAATACGTTACCACAACCTCCATCAGTACATGAATATGTTACTAGAACCATCATAAGTACATGAATACATGACCATAACAAAAGAGTACTTAAATACAAGAACCAAGCTTAGTACAACAATCTATTGTAATATCAAGTCAGCCCCATAAACAGTTGTGTCACATAAACTTACAACTGGCAGCACGGTGGCTCAGTGGATAGCACTGCAGCGCTGGAGTCCTGGGTTCGAGTCCCACCAAGGACAACATCTGTAAGGAGTTTGTATGTTCTCCCCGTGTTTGCGTGGGTTTCCTCCGGGTACTCCGGTTTCCTCCCACACTCCAAAAAACATACTGATAGGGAATCTAGATTGTGAGCCCCATCGGGGACAGCGACGATAATGTGTGCAAACTGTAAAGCGCTGCGGAATATGTTAGTGCTATATAAAGATTATTATTATTATTAACAATGGTAACGAGATACTGGGAGTGGTTATTAATAGCCATCATCAGACTGTGGACCATACAGGAACCACAGTACTGATAAGAATTGGTCAGTATAACAAATAAACATTTACACACAAGTACCTCCCAGAGAAGATGTAATCTATAATAGTCTTTCTTTTCATCTCCATCTTGTCTTGATGCCATGATGACTTTTCACATTTCACATCCACAGCCCTTCTCTGCAGACTTTCCTCTTCTTCAGTCTTTATCAATGCATTCCGACACAATGCCCTTAAAAATAAGAGTGTTATTAAAATACCCTCAGCATAAAAATATCTGTCCATATTGACTCTAAATAAGCCCCCTATGGTTTATGACTGCCACACTGTCTACCATTATCAGCTATAACTGCCAAACCATCTGCTGTAACCACTCCTCACACTGTCCCCTACACAGTATGATGATCACCACAGCCTCCCACACTGTATGATATCCACAACAACCCCCAATATATAGTAATGTTATCACCTCAGCCCCCCCATGTATACTATGATACCCACAACACCCCATACAGTATTATGGACCACAAAGAACACCCCAAACAGTATTATATTCACCACAGCCCCCTATCCAGTATGGTCACCACACACTCCAGTATAATGACCTCCACTGCCCCATATACAGTATGGTCATCTCAGCTCCTCATATACTTTGCTGTTCCCTCTTCACAGGCTCTCATTTTATGGCTCAAATGGACATCCCATCATTTTATGGTCCCCACACAGCCCCTCATTTCA
>VIAB01017258.1:19915-42738 GCA_009801035.1 Oophaga pumilio
GGTGCGATATCCTTACATCACCTGATGTAAGTTCCCGGGCAGCGCGCCCACCTTCACAGAATGCAGCCTTAGTGCTGCTGAGGGTGCCTCTTGTACTTTTATAGGCGCTGGGGGGAGGATGACAGGTTCCCTTTAAAGCCTTTTCCCTGAATTATTCCACCTGGAAGTCACGTCTCCCATCTGTGCTTGGAAACCTGCAAATATGTTGGCATTGGCAAAGATTGTACATCACTATTCAAATATATTAATTTCACATTCAGCATTTACATTTGGATTAAAACATTTAATACCTAATGATAATGTGTTTTTAATACTAATTTATGAGACTGCAGGCTTATAGTTGTGCAGGGCTTATTAGATGGATTATGACTACATTATTACTTTTGTATCCACTTAATTCACATTGTAATCGGCATGAGACATTGTGTAGGAGAATGATATGGAAAGTTTATACAGCCATACATATAAGTTTATACAGCCATACATATAAGTGCCTTTGTATACATAACGTATCTCATAAGTTTACATAAGTATCATTTATTTATAGGGTTCACTTTCTTTCACTGGTGTTTTCTGTTGTTACCTACTAATTTTTACCTTAAAGAAATTCTTTAATTTAGACAACATATTTCCTTATAACCTTTGAGGGCCTATAAAAATAATATGGGGGTTCACAGCTATAGATCTCCACCATTTTTCGAGCATAGCCTTTTTAATGGGTAGCATGTAATACTTTAGTGTTGGACCCAACTGTCTAAGGTGGGCAACCTGCTTTAAAGAATGTAAAATGTAAAATAATTTTCTATTTTTCACTAAGCGGTTTAAGTGTGTAAAAATGTAAAAACAATTTTCCTATTATGTTAGACAATAAAGATATGTGAAAATGTAAACCAATTTTCTTACATATTAGTCTGGGAATTTAACAAAAGAATAATTTTCAATCTTGCAGAACACAACAATGCTGGAATATAAAAAATTCAATAAGTTTTGAAATTCAGCCAAGATATTACTAGAAGCCATCTGGAAAACTTGACTTTATGGCAGAAAATATATTGACTACATTTTTCATCATTCAGGCAACAATTTTATGATGCTGGCAAAATAAGTGACTTCCATTTAAAATGCGCTTTTTTATATATTTGTGCAAAGTGTACATCCATGTCTACACTGGAGGACACAGACAGAAAAGGGCCCCTGCGCAAACACAGTACATGGGCCCTTTGCAACCCAAGAGCATCTAAAAATGCAAAATTGCACCTGGTTTGGAGGTAGAAATGGGCCCCCTTACCTCTTGGGCCCCTGTGCAGCCGCACCAGTGATATGTCCTCCCTTGAATGTCTAATGTAACGGTGTGGAAGGACTGGTGGTTAGGTAACTGACCAATAAGTCTAAAGGTCCATTTAGATGGTCCCCTTAATTTTATCCCATTAACTAGTGCTGATTGCCCATATACAAGTTGATTACATTACGTTTAGTGGCCTGTTTACATAAGCCAATGAATACTGATGGGAACAAACATACATACAGCATAAAAACGTTGGCATGTTTCTTGCCTCTTATGTGAAACTCAGTCACAGGCCGAGTTTGTTTTTTTTTAAATTTGCCATACGATTTCAGAGATTTGGGGCTTTTTATTTAGTCTTTTTCTCTGCGATCTTACCAAGACATGTCTCATAGGACTCCAAGGGGGCTACTATGCATTATTAGCATGTGAGCAATGTCCTTTAATTAAAAAACATAAAATTGCAACTAAACAGAAAGGCCCACATTTTTAAAACCATATGGTGGATGAAATCCCCCCTACAATTCAGACTGCTGCCAGAATAAAATTAGCCCAAAAACTGACCACTTTTGACCTGGTGACAGGTCCTCTTTTTAATATAATTTTAAAGATAGATTGAAAGATAAGTAAACACCTAAACATTCAAATTGCAACACCAAGATGAAAAAAGTGGAATGATGGAAATCACAGAATGAATTGACATGTTAATAAAGATTTGTGGTGAAAGGATGGAAACACATTTTTCAAAACCTCTCAATTTATTCAGTATCGCATCAGTGACACTTGTATAACTACATGTACTATCAATGAGGTTATTAATGTTTGTCTGAGAAGTGTTCTGGTACTCTGAATTTGCCTGGACCATCAAGATCCACTGCTGGCAGCTCCCTTTGCAATTGTTGAAAATTGACGTCACACATGTGCTCAATGGGAGAGAAATCTGGGGACATTGCAGGCCTTGGTACCCCTTTTAGGCCACCCAGGCTGTTCACAGTGGCGCAAGTAGCATGCAGTTTGGCCTTGTCATATTAAAAAATGGCACTTGAGGCACTACGACACTTTGAATAAAAGACTGTTCCACTGGTTCCAGGATTGATACATTCTGTACTGCAAATAAAATTAGACATCACATATCAAACCAAAGGCGTCAAACAGTGTCTACACAAACCATTTGCACAACATCGGGCTACAAGCCAAACGTCCAGTGGCAGATTTTCCATTGACTTCACTCCACTGCAATCATAGTGCAGGGCAAGACTGTAATTTAGCCTGTAAAAGAGGTCAATCCTATTCAGTGACAAGTCCATCTTTTCTCTTGGGTGCAGTGATAGCTGGAGATTGGTCTAGAGACCTTATGGGCAATGCTATGAAGAGGCCTTTACGAGGAAGCATTACATCTGTCCTACTCCCGAAATTATGGCATGGGAAGACCCATCTAGTCTTCAGTCTAACAGCTTGGTGTTACATTGATTGACATCATTGGGGGGTAATTGCAAAGGGAGCTGCCAGCTGTGGATCTTGATGACTTGTGAGCCCAAGTGCATTCATCATGGCAGAACATTCTCAGAAAACCATTTGTAACCGCAATGATAACGTGGCATAGCATGTAAGTGCGCGCATACTCAATACCGAAAAAATCAAGATGTTTTGAAAATTTTGTTTCCGTTTTATCATTTGCATAAAACCATGTCTATTGCTCCTGCGATTTCAATAATTCCAAGACTTTTCTTTCTTCCTTTTAGCTTTTATTAAAAAAAAATACATTTTTTACAACAATTCTCAGGCTTAGACTATAGAATGACCTTAATGACACATTTAAAGAGAACTTGACAGTTGAGACATGCTGACTGTGGATTAGACAGAATGTATAAGACAATGGCTGATTTCAGCACTATATGTTTAACTCTGAAGTGCTGCGCCATTTCAGAGAAAAATATACTTTAATAGCCCCCAAGCAACATGGGAGTCAGGTTTGACAGGTGTGTCCTGTGCTTCTCCTTGCCTGCTGTCCTGGAATGACAGGACCATCCCTGCGTGTATAGGTAGAGAGTGACCTATCATTCAAGGGGAGCAGGTTTGGATAAGCCACCGAGGACATGCCTCTCCGACTAGTTGGTCCCCATCGGCTATTGAACTTTGTTTTTCTCTGAAATGCTGTAGCTTTTCAGAGTTAAACATTTATGGCTGAAATCTTGCAGGCAGTGTCTGATGTGTGACGCCCCTGAGGTCCAGTCGCCACAGAGGTACTGCATCTCAGCCAAAGGTGTGGTACTCCGCTCTCAGGTAAGGAGGGGACATTACCCAGAATCAGTTGGAGCGCCCGCCAGGTCAGTGGGGATACTCGGTACCAGGCCGCTTCTTAAAGTGGCAGTGTCATGGCAGCAGTGACCCGGTCCATGGCCCTTGGCGTCCAATAAAAGGGCATGATGATGAAAAAGGGGAAAAATAAAGAATTTGTAGTAAAGTGTTTGTGACGCCACCTGTGGTACTCGGCAATAAATATGTTAGCCGACGCTGCAGATTCAGTCCACTAAGACAGTTGTTGATGCAGCAGAGTTGGTTCAGCCCTCCACAGGCAAAGCTATGTCCCAGGGCAGTTAGGATGTTTGAGGAGATGTTGATAGAAAGTGTGGTGCAGGGCAGGTGACACAGGAAAGATTCAGAAGACACAACAGGGTGCAGTTTCCTTTACCTTTAACTGACCTGTGCTGGTACTGTCCGGGGCTCAGGTTACAGATGGTTCTGGAGTTGGTCAGCTTGAAAGCAATTTGAGAATCTCCTTATTCAGGTGGGTTGTGAGGCTTCCTTTCTAGCTCTATTCTCTGAGATACTTGCTGCTGTAGACTCTTTTCAAGTTCCTCTTTCTGTCTGCTACTTAGGTAGAACGCCACTCGAATGACAGGCAACTCTAGCCTGCTTCAGGGATCTCTCCTATCTGGTGTCTCCGGCTCACACATGCTGCTGTGTCGTCGAGTATCAGTTGGGGACAGAGGATCTGTGGTCTTCTGACCTCCAGATTCTGCTGCTGGGGCTTTAGTATCCACACAGCCTCGGGCTATGGGGCCCGGTCTCTGGCGCTCAAACCTGCGGGTGAGCTCAGCTATAGCTCCTGTCCCCTAGCTCCTCTCCACACGTCCTGTCTCAACCCTGTTCAGGCACTAGCTAACTACTAACTTCCTGCTTCTGACCACAGAGTCCAGCTCTACTCAAGTCGAGTTTAGAGTTCCCCCTGCTGGCCTGGAGCAGGAACTGTGTTGTATGCTGAAACTACCTGTCAAGGGGATCCCTTCTTTGCTTCTAGGCATGACATAACTCCCCCCTGGAGCAAGGCAAGGCCACTGTGGCAACTGAACTCCTTCGGTGCCACACTTACATCCAACACCAGACCTCTCAAGGCCAGGGAGGGACTAGGTAAAGGGTGTGGGTGGAGAAAGTAGAGAAGGGGAGGAGCTTAGTGAGTAGTCAGTGAGAACACAGAGAGTTAGTGGGGAGTCAATAGGAGGAGAGGAGAGAGAGTGGGTGCTGGGGACTGGAGCAGAGAGTAGCTCATCCCTAGATCAGATGACAGAAGAGAGACAGAAAAGACAGAAAGAACAGCTTAAAAAAGAGAGAGAGAGAAAGAAGCTCCAGTGAAAGAGAGAAAGAAGAGGTCCTAGGGGCACGGGAATTGAGAAATCCACCCGTGGGGCCCGTATCCACGCTGATTGTAGTCGGGTGGAGGGAACAGGTCGCAGTATGGGGACCGGCCCCAGTCTTTGGAGAAACTAAGGGCTCAGATAGCTAATCGGAGGCGGCAGTATCTGCATGTGCTACAGCCGCATCCACACACATTCACTGAAAAGCTAGCCAGATAGGACCAAGGGGACCTAGAGCATGTCGCCTGACAAGATCCGAGGCTGCTGGCTTGGGACACTGTGTGTGAAGGCAATGGGAAGGAGAGGAGGAAGCTAGCGCAGTGAGATGGCCAGGAGAGGAACATCTGAAAGGGGTTCTGACACGGTGTACCCCATTTACCTGAGAGCTGTCTGGACCACCTCCCCGGAGGACACAGCACCCCGGCTGGGGATTGTCACAACAAACTGTGAGTAAACGGGAAAGACTGCATCCTGCTGTGTACTCACAATTATTTGCTGTGTCATCTGCCCTGCACTACAACCACCATCATCTCTTACACATACAGCTGCCCTGGGGCCTAGCTCTACCTGTGGAGAGCTGTAACAACACTGCTGCATCAACATCAGCCCCAGTGGACTCTGAAGCAGCATCGGGTAACACCTTTATTGCCGAATACCACAGGTGGCATCACAAACTGATTTCCCTATAAACTATTCCCCTTTTTACTTTATATTTTCATTTTTATTGGACACCTAGGGCCACAGACCAGGTCACTGCTGCCGTGACATCCTCTTTAAGAACCATCCGGCCCGATAACGAGTTTCCCGGCCCTAGGGGGCGCTCAAAATGCATGCTGCCCGAGCAACCTTAAAGCGAACCTATCATCAGGATTTTGCTACGTAAACTATAGGCATTGCTAGGTTGGCGCTGTTACACTGATTAATATGATACCTGGATTAATGAAATCCGTCTTGTGGTTGTTGTTTAATCTTTGCTTGCAGTTTTCAGTTAATGAGATTCTCATGTTTCAGAGTGGACCTCTGGGCGGCTCTTTTTTTTTTGGTGCTTTGGCTCATTGTCATCCCTGTGGGCTTAAATGACAGGTCACTGAACCTTCAGTGATCTGCCTCCTATTTTAAATAGTGCGCTTGCCTAATTAATATTGTGTTAAAATTTAACTACAGCAAAATGGCACCGGCACCTACACAATAGCATCTATCGCTTGCAGCAAAGACGGATTTCTTCAACCTAGGTATCATTTTAATCAGTGTAACAGCGCCAATCTGACAATGCCTGTAGTTTACATAACTCTAATGACAGAGTCGCTTTAATAAAAGCCTGGCTACTGGTAGAAAAATATTCTTTTTCCTTACACAAGCTGCTGACTTTCACCAATAGGTTGAGTATGGAGTGGCTAGTCATAATTCACAGCTTGTAAGTCATAGCTCGGCAGTTGTAAGCACAAAGGATCTTTGATCAACAGCCGGCTCTGCAGTGCATCTGTGCAGAGCAAGCTGTCAGTCAAAGTTCTGGGGTTTGCTGACAGCTGACATTCACAGTATAGTGACTGTAATTGCTTCAGTCAGCCCCCATGACTGAAAGCCGGCGGCTTCCAGGAAGAAATAAACTTATTTCCTCCTGGTAGCTGCACTTTCAGTAAAATGGCCAGGCTGCATTGTAACGATATTTATCTGAAAATTAATGCTAAATATCTTTTTCTGAGTTAACATGTTTCCTTTAAGTGCGTTCCTTGTGATTTCAATCTAGTAATATGTGTTTATGCATATGTGTGCTTGAGCCTAGGTTTGACTGCAGCAGTTGAGAGGAGTCAGGCTGTAATTTCTAGTGACAGAGCACTGGATTAAATTAAAAATTGTTTACCATGTCCAGTCATTTCTGATGTGATGTGTAAAAGGTGAGCCTGAGGCTGGATGAAATGCAGACTAATTTACCTTGAGTAGCAATTTTCACAGCATTACATGCTACTATAGACTGATGACTCCAGGGCACATACAGGCAATAAAAAGGCTGTAATATGGGATTGGATATGAATTGTTGAGTTGGCAGGAGTTGATGCTTTTCACGTGAACCAAACATGTGGAACTCGTCTGTGCATTTTATGTCTTTTGATCTTAAGTCCCTTTGGGTTATGCGTGAAATACTGTAAACTACAAATGCAGAACAAGATAAAAGTATGAATATGGTTGTGATATGTTTCTTATAAAGATCTTCTATCAAAATAATCTGAGCTTTGTCATGTTTCTAACTGAAAAAAGTTAGTGTTTTCAATACGTTTTCCTTACTTATTACTGTACAGTTATATTGCTTATTACAATAATAAAAAAGCAAGAATATGGGAAAAGTCCCACTCACTAAATCTGCGGAAAAAAATATTCAAAGTTTCTTGCAAGAAACAGAACTCCAATATAAATGTTTGATATATTCAGGGCCCACTGCTCGAACCCATATCTATCTAGAGATTGGGAGCCCCTGACATGATGTCAGGAATGGAAGGGTGGATGCACATGCACAGCTCTCTTTGTTCTCTTGTATGGGAGTTCCTAAAACTGCGGTGCCCTCTTGCTTGGATATTTTCAATATAGTTACATGGGTTGAAAAAAGGTCTAGGTCCATCAAGTTCCATTTTTCTCCACCAAATATACATTTTATCATTCAATTATCTATAACCCGCAATGTTATGTGTATTGAGGAAATCATCCAGACCTTTTTTAAAGATAGAAGTGCATATAGATGAGCTGCCACCTCCTTATTCCTGACACTGCAGGCTAATAGCATTCTAAAGCTGTCCTGCCGCTACACCGAAAGTCCGGCTACTGGGAGAAAATTAATTTTATTCCTCTCTGCAGCCTCCGGATTTCAGTCATAGAGGAGCGGCCGGTGCTTCAGTCACTACTCAGTACATAGTGAGCGGTGGTTATAACTGCGCCCCCGCACTGACAGAGTGCCAGCTCTCCACTGATGCACTGCTAGACTTTTGTGCGATGGATGCTCGGCTTTAGAGCGCTATTAACCTACAGATTAAACCCATAGCTAAAGGTTAATTGCTTTTTTTTTACATGACAGGATAATTTTAAGGAACCTGCAGGTCTCTAATGAAAATTTGGAATTCTAAAGTTGAGAAGGATAAAATCTGAGATTTATAAATGACTAAATGATTTCATGAACCAATATCCCCTGCATAGTACAGGGACGAACACAGAAAGAAGAGGGCCTCTGTGCAAGAAGAATATATGGGCCCTTTACAGTCCAATAGTTAAAAATAAATGGCGGGTTTTCCTAAATCTGCCTTGGACAAATAGCTTGCCCAAGCCCAACACTCACTTTTATTTTGCATTACAAGCACAGCTATGCCTGTGACTGCAATGCACTCCCGTGGCCTCAATATGCTTCTTTGAGCATCCTGGGGGACATATAGCGACTCTCGCATATGACCCCGGTCACTGCCTCACATACCCTCCCTCTGTTCAAATTTGTGGGGTTGAACATTTGTCACAATACAAGGGGCCTGTGGCAAGGCATTAGCATTTCCTGTGACTTCCTCTCCCGATGTTCCACAGTAAAATTGAAATTTTGCAAAGACAGGAACCATCGGGTGACCCGAGCATTTCTCATCCAGACAAAAGGCGAATGGTCTGTCACCAAGCGAAACAGTTAACTGAGCAAATAATAGCGTAGGGACTCCAAGGCCCACTTAATGGCCATGCACTCCCTCTCTACTACGCTATAATTTTTCTCAGCCAGGGTGAGTTTCCTACTTAGGTAGGTGACCGGATGCTTCTCTCCGTTCACCTCCTGCAACAGGACCGCTCCTAGGCCGACGTTAGAGGCATCGGTCTGCACAATGAAGCATTTCTGAAAGTTGGGGCTAATGAGGATTGGCTGTCTGCACAGCGCCACCTTCATGGATTGGTATGCTTCCTCCACCTGGGGGTTCCACCGAACCATGACTGACTTCTTTTCCTTGAGGAGATCAGAAAGGGGTATTGTTCTCCCTAAAAAAATAGGTATAAACCTCCGGTAATACCCAATGATTCTGAGAAATGTTTTCACCTGTTTGGTGGTAACAGGTTGGGGCCAGTTCTGAATGGCCTCGATTTTATTTATTTGGGGTTTGATAACCCCACGACCGATCACGTAACCCAAGTACCGGGCCTCCTTGAGCACATTGCACATTTCTTGGGATTCGCCGTCAAGCCCGTGGCTCTGAGCGAATCCACCACCGCTTGTACTTGGGACAAATGGGTATGCCAGTCAGTACTAAAGATGAGGACGTCATCTAATTATGCTGACGCATATTTCCGATAGGGTTCCAGCACCATGTCCATCAACCTCTGGAACGTGGCAGGGGCTCCATGTAGTCCAAAGGGCAAGATTACATAGTGGAAAACACCCTCCGGTGTTATGAAGACGGTGTTTTCCTTTGCCGACTCTGTAAGAGGCACCTGCCAATAACCCTTGGTCAGATCGAGCGTGGTGAAGTACTGGGACTGACCCAGGCGCTCAATCAGCTCGTCCACCCGGGGCATTGGATAAAGGTCGAACTTCGGCATCTCATTCAATTTACGGAAGTCATTACAGAACCGTAATGACCCATCAGGCTTCAGGATTAGCACATTGGGGCTAGACATGCATACCCCAACGCAGCTGCATGTCTATCATTAGGCCTGCCACACTGCAACCCAGGCCTGCAGTCAAAATGGAGGAAATCCTGAGGCAGATGGTTCTCACGCAGCAACAACAGCAACATACCAATAACCTGTTGCTGCAGCAAATTGCAGCCCTGCGGGAGGCACCTCCAGCGCCGATCCCGGAACGTCGCGAGGCTCGAGACAAGGTCCACTCCGCCTTGAGGAAACTGAGTCCGGAAGACGATGTGGAAGCGCTCCTCACCATCTATGAGCGCACGGCAGAGCAGGAGAACCTGCCAACTTCCCAGTGGGCAGAAGTGGTGGCTCCGTTCATGAGTGAGGAGGTACTAAAGGCCTACTTTGACCTCAGTTGGGAGGATGCCCAGGAATACACCAAGCTAAAAGGTGAGATCCTTGCCTGACTGGGGGATAATACCTACGTGAAAGCTCAACTGGTGTTTTCGTGGACATTTGTGGAGGCCCAGCCCACCCAATCCCAGTTTTATGACTTACTGCAGCTTGTGAGCAGGTAGCTCCAACCTGAGACTTTGACTCCTGCCCAGATGGTGGGGAGGATGGTGATCGGCCGGCTGGTGAGAGCTCTGCCCGCAGCCATACAGCTTTTGGGTGGGGCAAGGGGACCCTAGCACTCTGGACCAGGTGGTGGGACTGATTGGGCATTACAGGGCCACTCAGGACTTTATACGGGACACGGCTCCACCACGGCTGTCACGTTGGGTCCCACCAACCCTGAAGTCTGGGAAAAGTCCACGACCCTCTGCTAGGGCCAATCAGAGGGGGTATCCAGAAGGAAGAGTGACAGCAGACCTGTGCCCTCTAAGTCCAGTCGCGCAGCAGCTATCAAGTGTTGGCGGTGCCAGGGACATGTGGCTGCCAACTGGCCCCTGACAGCTGAACCTATGAACTGCGGGTATACTTGTCATGTGTCTATGTATGCCCAGCCAGTCTGCACCGCCACTATAGGCACTGTCAGCAGCGAACCATAACTGTGCCAGGTAGTCGTCAATGGGTACCAAATGGACGCTCTCTTGGACTCAGGGAGCTTAGTGACTCTGGTTCATGGGTCTCTTGTTGCTGGGGACAACTCCAATGGATGGAAAGTGGGGGAGGTATGTATCCGATCGTGGAGTGGTAAAGACTCTTCCGTATGGGACTGTATTGGGAAGAGACTTGCCCTTGTTCTGGTCCCTGTGGGAGACCAGGATTAACCCTCACAAGGTAAATGCTATTCTTGGAGCAGAAAACGAAGATCCCGAGTCTGGGATACCTGCCGTAGGGGTCGCCAACCTAGAGGCAGATTTTAACCCCAATAGGCTTCCCCTAGAGGTATTAGCAGGAGAGGTCGAGGAAACCCCAATGATCCCTGAGATGGAAGTGTCCTCTGGTAAGTTCGGGACAACTCAGCTCCAGGATTCCACCCTGGCCCAGGCACAAGAAAGGGTGATTGAAATCAATGGAGTAACTCAGAAACCAGGTGCTGAGACCATTTTTCCCCACATGGCTATCCACCAGTAGTTGTTATACCAGATGGATAATGTACGGGATGAGGTGGTGGAGCAGCTTGTGGTGCCCCAATCCTACCGTCGGGTGGTGCTTGACATGGCTCATACCCACATACTAGGAGGACACTTGGGGGCCAAAAAGATGCAGGAGCGTATTCTGCATTGTTTTTTTGGCCTGGGATCTATAGTGAGGTCCAGAGGTACTGTGACACGTGTCCGGAGTGCCAACTATCCTCACCCACGGTGAACTACCGGAGTCCATTAGTACCTCTGCCCATCATAGAGGTACAATTTGAGTGAATAGTGATGGATCTGGTAGTGAAATCCGCCCGTGGCCATCAACATTTTTTGGTCATAGTAGACTACGCCACACGGTACTCAGAGGCGATACCTCTCCGCCACACGTCGGCCAAGCTAATAGCCGTGAGCTATTTGCCATGTTTTGTCACCTTGGGTTACCAAAGGAGATCCTTACAGATCAGGGGACTCTTTTGTGTCCAAGGTTACCAGGAAGCTATGTAAGCTGCTCCGGATTAAACAGCTACGTACGTCGGTGTACCACCCACAAACCGAAAGGGTTGGTGGAGAAGTTTAACAAGACCCTCAAATCCATGTTGAAAATGGTGGTCACCATGGACGGTAGGGATTGGGACATGTTACTGCCCTATCTAATGTTCGCTATCCGAGAGGTACCGCAAGCGTCCACAGGGTTCTCCCAATTTGAGCTATTATATGGCTGGCACCCGAGGGGACTACTGGAGGTAGCCAAGGAGATATGGGATATGGGATATCTGCATAAGAGTGTCATCGAGCATGTGGCAAGCATGCCAGACCATAGTAAATGAGCATCTGATGGATGCCCTAGCCTCACAGAGCATCGAGTATAATAAAAGAGCCACGGTCACGGTCAGGACCTTTAAAGAAGGGGACCGGGTATTGGTACTAGCACCCACCACCGAGAGTAAGCTCATGGCCAAGTGGCAAGGGCCATATGAGATATGGGGGGAAGGTGGGAGAAGTAAATTATAGAGTTTACCAGCCCGGGAAAAGAAAACCAGAACAGCTGTATCACGTCAACCTGTTGAACGCATGGAAGAACCGGGAATGTTTGGTCGCAGAGGCTACCCCGGTGGTAACAACAGAGAACTCTCTGTCACCGGCCAAGGATGAGGCCGAGAGAGAGGTAAAAATAGGAGACACTCTCTCGAAACAGCAGAGTTGAGAGGTTCGGAAATTAGTCCAAGAGAATGCAGATGTATTCTCGGAATTACCCGGTCGTACCTCTGTCATCCAGCATGACATTGTTACCGAGCCTCATGTAAGGGTATGAATTAAATCCTACCGGGGGCCTGAGGCCCGGAGACAATCGCGAGTGAGGTAAGACAAATGCTCCAGCTGGGAGTAATTGAGGAATCCTGGAGTGACTGGGCTAGCCCCATTGTGCTAATCCCGAACCATTACAGTTCTGTAATGACTTCCGTAAATTGAAGAAATTGAATTTCTTCAAAGTTTCTTGCAAGACACAAAGCTCCAATATACATTTCTGTATGTGCAAACAGGGCATTAATTTCCTAACAAAATTATCTCGTGCTTTGGATTTGAAATCTACAGCAAGTCAAATTAGGCTACTGTGGATTTTGCTGCTAATGTTCTGCTGCATACATCCTTTGACAATCACTTATTGTCTTCTCCAATGTTTTGTCTCAAAATACACTGCTTTTCATAAGATAACATGGGACAAAGATATTAAGGGGGAGCGCAAGATTTACCAAGGCTGATGATTCATTCTCTAGTCTAGAACCTATAGTCCACATGAATAAGGCACACCAAATATATTAAAGGGAATCTGTCACCCTAAATTGGCGGGATATTTAAATGATGGCAGTCAGGTCAGATGGGCGGTGTTTTGGGTACTTGCCTTAACATGTTGTTCACCGCTATCTCCATTATTTCTGGGAATTGTAGTCGTTGCCCTCCATATAATGCACCTGCGCATTGCAATCTTGAATTGCGCACGCGCAGTATGCTTTGCCCGCAGATTGCAATGCTCAGGCGCGTTATATGGAGGGCAACGACTACAATTCCCAGAAATAATGGAGACAGAGGCGAACAACATGTTAATGCAAGTACCCAAAACACCGCCCATCTGACCTGACTGCCATCATTTAAATATCCCGCCAATTTAGGGTGACAGATTCCCTTTAAGAGGCACACACCTCTAAATTGGCGCATCCTTGAGCTACCTTTGTGACAGAAAATTAATGTATCCAATCAGTGAGCTAGTGTTGAGCAAGTGTAGATTTCAGCGACAACATACAGTGGGGAAAATAAGTATTTGATACACTGCCGATTTTGCAAGTTTTCCCACCTACAAAGAATGGAGAGGTCTGTAATTTTTATCATATCATTTCAACTGTGAGAGACAGAATCTAAAATTAAAAAACATAAAATCACATTTTATGATTTTTAAATAATTAAACTACGTTTTATTGCATAAAATGATTATTTGATCACCTACCAACCAGCAGAATTCTGGCTCTCACAGACCTGTTAGTTTTTCTTTAAGAAGCCCTCCTACTCTGAACTCATTACCTGTATTAATTTCACCTGTTTGAACTCATTGCCTGTATAAAAGACACCTGTCTACACAATGACACCAGAGACAAACTTGTAGACCTGCACAAGGCAGAGATGGGCTACAGGACAATAGGCAAGCAGCTTGGTGAAAAGGCAACAACTGTTGGCACAATTTTAAGAAAATGGAAGAAACACAACATGACTGTCAGTCTTCCTCGGTCTGGGGCTCCATGCAAGATCTCACCTCGTGGGGTAGGGATGATTCTGAGAACGGGCAGGAATCAGCCCAGAACTACATGGGAGGACATGATCTGAAGAGAGCTGGGATCACAGTCTCCAACATTACTGTTAGTAGTATACTACGCCATCATGGATTAAGATCCTGTAGGTCATGCAAGGTCCCCCTGTTCATGCTAGCACATGTCCATGCCCATTTGAAGTTCACCAATGACCATCTGGATGATCCAGAGGAGGCATGGGAGAAAGTCATGTAGTCAGATGAGACCAAAATAGAACGTTTTGGTATCAACTCTACTCACCGAGTTTGGAGGAAGAAGGATGAGTACAATCTCAAGAACACTGTCCCAACCGTGAAGCATGGTGTGGGAAACATCATACTTTAGGGGTGCTTTTTTGCAAAGGGGACAGGATGACTGGACCGTATTGAAGGGAGGATGGATGGGGTCATGTATAGCAAGAATTTGGCCAACAACCTCCTTCCCTCAGTAAGAACATTGAAGATGGGTCATGGCTGGGTCTTACAGCATGAAAGTGACCCAAAACACACAGCCAGGGCAACTTTCAAGATCCTGGGTTGGCCTATCCAGTCTCCAGACCAGAAGCCCATAGAAAATCTTTGGAAGGAGCTGAAACTCAATGTTGCCCAGCGACAGCCTTAGAACCTGAAAGATTTGGAGAAGATCTGTAGGAGAAATGGGCCAAAATCCCTCCTTGGTGTGGAAACTTGGTCAAGAACTGCAGGATACGTTAGACCTTTGTAATTGCAAGCAAAGTTCTGTTTTTCTATTGCATCAAATACTTATTTCATGCAATAAAATTCAAAATTAATTATGTAAAAATCATACAATGGGATTTTCTGGATTTTTTTCAAGATTCTGTCTCTCACAGTTGAAGTGTACCTACGATAACAATTACAAACCTCTCCAATCTTTGTAGGTGAGAAAAATTGCAAAATCAACAGTGTATCAAATACTTATTTTCCCCAATGTCTGTCAGTGTTTTGCATATATTATAGTTGATTTGTTGCATGGTTGCGGATCTTTTGCTATGCTCCACCTAAGATTTTAAAATAGAGCCTAGGCTGATGAAAAAGCAAAAATTTGCAAAACATGAGACAAATTTTGGGGATTTTTCTAAAAGTGGATAAGTGCCTGCCTCGTGCCATACAGAATAGTATTGTGTGTGACGTCTGCATGGATAGCTTATATGAAATATAAGTTATATATCATAGCTTCCCACTTAGAGATAGGAGAATTGATTCACAGGACACCAGTCCATCAGCCAGGTCAGTAATATGTGACCACTGGCCGGGAGGAGTGCGAATCTTCCTACCTTCCAGCATTCCCTATCGGCTCCTCTTGGGATTAGCAGGACTAGTGCAACGTCATCATCGCAGCGTGATGCACACACAATGTCACGCCAACATGACCAATCAAAAGAAGAGACGGGAATGCCGGTAAGGAAATTTGCAGGTCTCCCGTCCAGCGATCGCAGAGTACTGACCAGGCCGATGGACTGCAAATCAATTCTCCCATCTCTGTTCCCAGAAAATAAACATTTAGTAGGGTATTCACATTTCTTCTACATACATTTTATATAGAAAAACAGCTGTTTGCCCATATTGGACATATGTTGAACACTTATATATGTAGAACAGAGTCATTGCGGATGTGTTACTAATGTGCCAAAATGCACAATTTTTCACACTTCGATCATTGTACACGTTCTTTTTCCTACTTATCAGTAGCGGACCCAGTTGATACATAACAACTGCTTTCTCTATGTACATACAAAGACCTCTGTTTCATTTTAACCCTTTCCTAGGCTCACATAATAAAAGTTACATTTTTATAATTAGTTATAATATACAGTAACCAGTGTGACAATTTGAGTACTTTTTTGTGTGGCGGCAAATTAATAACAAATAACACACCCTCCTGAAGGCCTTTTCTTTTCAAATGTGTGATGCCCACCTGACCTAACTGTACAACAGCTGGGAATTGTGATAATAATGGAAAACAGACAGGGCTTCAATTAATGCCACATCAGCGATGAGCCATAAAAAGGCAGCACATCACCACTGCATAAAATCATCTTCTTTATCACCTTGTGTCACTGTACACGTACATACTTCAACTTGTTCTTTAGTAAACAGCACCACTCATGTACACAGGTTTTTTCCGGTATTGCAGCTCAGCTTAATTCAAGTCAACAGAACTAATTTCTTGTTTTACAGGTGGTAAAGGAGCAATCAAAATAGTGCAAAAAGTGGACTTATGACTCATTTTTGCCCACAGGCTATAAAAATGGGTCCTGAGCCTGACACAGAGAGAAAACACATAAGTTGTATTCAGAAGATAAACTCATGACTTCTGGATATTGGATGGACCGTCATTTATTACCACATGACCCAAACTACATAACCCAATAAAATAAAATACAAATCACATGAGTATAGTGAGTCAGGTGAAATGCTAGGCAAGTGTATTTTGAGATTCATGGACACAATGAGATCCCCGAGCTGCCGGCCATACAGCATTCGGCAGGCAGCAATCCAGGGGCGGCACGCTCTGACTTGCTACAGTAGCAAAGCCAGTCCATTGCAAGGGCTCCAATTACCGTACCAAAGATCCTTATTAGGCAGGGATCACACATGCGAGAAACACGGACAAGTCTCGCATGTGAATTCCTGGCACTGCCGCCGGCACTCGGGAGCGGAGTGAGCGGCTGAATAGAAATACATGCAGCCATACACTCTGCTCCTGAGTGCCGGCGGCAGTGCCGGGAATTCATATGCGAGACTCATCCGTGTTTCTCACATGTGTGATCCCAGCCTTACTGTGCTTAGCAACTAAGCCACCCCTGGATGACGTTACCATTATCACATCCTTCAAGCTAGCCACCAAAGCTCAGCCTATTCACCACCATTGTGTAACAGCTTCTATTAACTAAAAGTAGTCCACCATAACTTGCCACTCACTTCCACCTGACTCCCCAGCCACAATATCGCAGCTGTGACAATAATATACAACCTGATTTGATTTAAATTGCCTTTCATTCTGACTTTTAATTATTTTTTATTTATTAATAAAACCAGGCTAAAATTTATAAAAAGACGCTAAACCTCCAACTCACAAAGAGATATCCTTCAGCACTCAGGAGAGGAAAAAGCCCCTAAGGAACCATGCCGGAAAGATTGTACTCCCCTGGGCTTAGAAAGTTAATGCCAAAAATGCCAGTCACATGTTTTTTTGTTTTTGTTTTGGAAATATATAACATGTACAAAAAAAAGTTACAGATAAAGACTGCAATGATACATAAATTAACCTGGACAGGGTAAGCAGTCAAGCAAAATATCAAATCTACAATTGCACAGTAAAACAAGGAAAAGGAAGGGATTGGGTGGAAATGCTTCTGCCATCACTTCTGGTAGGTGAAAGATCTAAGGGGTAAGTTTTCTCCTTATAGAGAGTGACATGCCAGGTCTGGCATGCCAGTATGAGGAGACTTAAATGCCTTGCATGCTCCTTTGGGAAATTAAATATGCAAATTGTGTCTTCAGAGAGAGAGGAATAGGACTAAAACTCTAGTGCCACCTATAGGAAGTAGCAATCCTACAAGTCATTATTGACCCTTTAACGAGCCTTGCAATATGACTTGGGAGAAAGAGGAACAGACAGTGAGACAGGAAGTTACATTTTTTCATTAACTCCTCCATCCCAACAGTGATAGAAAACCAGACACACACATAGACTACTGTTTCTAAAAGGGGAAACACCCAGAATAATACAATCAATCTAAATATAGATAATAAAAACTGCGGGATTTGAGGGTCCGCCTCTTCCTGCAGTCATGTGTCCCTTTCACCTAGTACTCCAGGGAGTTCTCAGCTGTCCCCAACTCCCAGTCTGACTGAAGAATGCATCTTGTATTGAGCACTGGGTGATCTTAGCAGCAGTATGGTGGATGGAGATTGATGGGATTATCAATCAGGCTAGGTGGAGAGAGATTGAATTTAGCTTAAAACTGCACTCAAGCTCTCTTAGGCCGGGGTCACACTTACGAGTGGGATGCGAGAAACTTGTGCGAGTCTCTCGCTTCAACACCTGGCACTGCCGCCGGCACTCGGACCGGAGCGTGCGGCTGCATAGAAATACATGCAGCAGCACGCTCCAGTCCGAGTGTCGGCGGCAGTGCCAGGTATTGACAGAGGCTGCTAAGCACACATGCAGAGGAACATAGGCATATGCAGGAGGTGAAAAGGTATGAGAAACATAACATAAGTAAAGCGTGACCTTCTGAATATTCTGTAATCAGTTGGATATAGCTTTCCAAAACATATATAAAACAGAAGGGGAGCTAGTGTAGAAAAGTCTCACTTACATATCAATATCACCAGTTGCAGAAGAGGTCACACCGCCCCAACGCACGTTTCGTTATCTCTTCATCAGGAGACGTGTGTTGGGGAAGGAATAGGTAGAGTTTATAATGCATAGGCCGGCCAATAAATGAACAAGATGGAGAAGGTGTGTGGGTCACGTGCAACAAAGTGCTCTCACATACTGAGGACGCTCCGGTTTGCGGCTCCGTGACACGCAAACGATCCACCACCGTCATGGAGACGGCACATGCGGAGATGTGTAAAAACCGTCCACTCATCTGAAAGTCTATAAGGGAACAGCCGCGCATGTGCACTGGAGCACAATAACACACTGGTAAGATTAGCTGAATTGATAACTGACATGACGTTTCTCCATATGGATACAGTGTTTAAAGGATTTTGAAGAAAGAAAGGTAAGAGAGAATAAAAATAAGATAAAAGGGAGCAGGTGCATCTGTGGGCTGCTATAACAAGACTATATGTATGCCAAAAATATTAAATAATATAATAAGAATAATATAATATTAATAAATTTATTAAAAGGGGCATTGCGTGATTCATACGATGCAATAAAGATGTACAGATGATAAGCAAAGATATTGGTCAATATGAATCAGAACCCCTTGAAAAGAAGTTAGACACTTGTGACTTATTAAACGGTTTAACTACAGTCCAGGAGCGGACATATCGTTGGTGCAGCTACACCAGGGCCCGGAGGTGCAGGGGGCCTGCCACCACCAGCAAATACTTCAGCTGGATTTGTGCCAAGGACATCAGCTTGCGGTGATGTTATGTGCCATGACGAGGACGCCGAAGCCAGCCGTTGGTTCCCATGCCAGCTGTAGAAAAGGAAGAGGGGCACATATATACTTGAATGGGACACATATATAGCTGGATGGGGCCCATTATAGCGGGATGTGTCACATTATACCAGGATGTGGCACATTATACCAGGATGGGGTCTATACGAGATACCTGGCTGGGACACATATATACCAGGATGGGGAACATATATTCTAGAATAGGGCACATTATACCAGGATGAGGGACATTATACCAGGATGGGGGAAATTATACCAGTATGGGATATATATATACCTGGATGGGGTACATTATATCAGGAATGGGTTCAGGATAAGGCACATTATATCAGGAAGGGGACCAGAATGGGGGACATTTTACTAGGAAGAGGACCATTATACCAAGAAAGGGATCAGGAATGAGTGGGACATTATTACTGGAAGGGGCGTCACTTATTACGTATTATCCTGTCTAGTTATGTATGGTGTGGTCCCTTATTATGTAGCGTCCCCTGTTGTTACGTACAGTGCTGTCCCATTATTACTTCGTATCATGTCTTGTTATATATGGCACCGTCCCTTATAAAGTGTATTGTCATTATTTTTGGTATTTACATTGTCCTCTCTTTTTTACTTCTCTTGTTAGATATGAAGTAAAACGACTGCTGATGGAGCAGCATCTGACCAGAAGACCAGTCCATCAGCAGCCTCCATCAGAAAAGAAGCTTTCCATTGCTCTATCAACAGTCATTTCATTTTACATCTAAAAAGAGAGGACACATTGAAATAAAGACGGGACCCTAAAAATAACAAAAATAATGAGAATCCGATATGTAAGGGACGTTGCTCTACATAGCAAAAGAGGGCACTGTGTAATAAGGGATGGTAATTTGCATAATGAGCGGAGACTATGTAATAGATACATATATATATATATATTATATACTGTACATATTTATATAGCTTGGTTGCCATAAAAGGAGGTTGGTCCAAACACATTTCTTGCACAGGGGCCCTCAGCTGTCAGTGTCCGCCCCTGCTACGGTATACATTAAATAAAATATGTTTAAACTTTCCACCTTAAAAACCTAACTTTCACTTCAAGTTCTGTTACATTTTTTCCTCTCTTAAGTTATGACACACTGCACTTGGCTCAAGACACCAAACATCTGGAAACCAAATGTTCTCTTGCATAAAAAAGAGCATGATCCGAAAGTGAGTCCCATAGTCTGTTCCAGGATCCCAGATAGCATGATGCTGATCCTGCTCGGTGTACTGCTACACTTGGTGGTTGCAACCTGGGCACAATATGATTATTATTACTCCCAACAAGATTATGCAAATGGTGACCAATGGGCTAACCTTTTCAGGCAAGGATTTAATTTCCAGTGTCCACATGGACAGGTAGTGGTTGCCATAAGAAGTACATTCAGCAAAAAAGAGGGATCAGATAGAAGATGGAATTACGGGTGTATGCCGACACCTCATGAACTTGGAGAACCCTCAGAATGTTGGTGGGAAGATATCAACAGAGCTGGACTGGAATGGTAAGAAATGATCACATGGCATATATAGTATGATTTTATTAATAGGGTTTTATGTTTATTACATTTAGGTGTAAACTTAATGGTAATAATGAGACATCTTTTTTCATTGTCCAGCCTGCAATAAGGTAGTCTATAAAAGGTATATTAATAACCTATAAAACCACAGAAAAGAACACACATTTACAGTATATAGCATGGTACAAATCACATACCATCACCCATACACATTAATAAGTAAAATAGCCTAACAACAATCCATATTATGTGGTGTAAAGTATTTATCCTGTACATATTAGTTAGATATTAATAAATGGATATAAGAATTTACACTAGGTTTTTGTCAGGATTCTGATGATCTTGATAATGATTTTATAGTACTGAATTCATAGCATTTTTTTACTGTGTAGTATAATTACTTGAATTAACACTAATTAATTATGAATTTAAATCCAGTACTTTGAATAGACGTTTGTGACTCACATAACCTGTAAATGATTTAGGAATAATTGTGCCTGGCTCAGCTCTACTTTCACAGAAGACAGCAGACTCCATAGCAAAGTTTAAAATGGACTTCTTACTATGCTTCAGAGTTTCACCATATAGGACATAAGGGCCTGGTGTTCTCCTCCACTGTGCACTTAGCATTCCAATGCCCAACTGTGGGGGGCGCTATTACTCTGCATTGTGCATCAGAAAAGCATTGTTGTAGCAGTGGCATGGCGAGATTACTGACTAGTGGCTAGAAGAAATAGTGTACTTGTCATGAATACAGAAGAGAAGGGAAAGTAGACCACCACAATCAGAGAAGACTGAATTTAACTGTACTCTATTCACTTTTCCCTGAACAGAATGGTATCTTACCACCAATAACAACAGATCAAAATTACAATGTAATATCCATACAAAGTCAAGGAAAGATATAAACATTAATTCATGGCAGGTCACAAATGGGCTATAATATAGATACACAATTTGAATACACAATGGGAAGTATTAATCAACAAAGAGTTAAATAAAAGGTTAAATGTGCTTAAAGCATTAATTATGGTGATTTTCCCATGGAAAATTATATACGTATCACATATTGGGGCTGGTTTAAGTGGATATGTATATAATTTTGTATGGATATTACCTTGTAATTTTGGTCTGTTCTTATTGGGGGTTCCCTCTTGGGGTATGTTTTTGTGCACTATGGAAATGTGGCTTTTTTAACAGAATTTTTCTAATAAATATTAATATTTTTGTTCTATCTATGGTTCGCTTCATTCAGGTGGTAGAGTAATATAACATCAAATTGGTTGTCTACTGGTGTTATATTGATGACCAATCCATAGGATAGGTTATTAATATCAGAATGGGGGCGGCCCAACAACCGGCGGTCCCACCCATCAGCTGTCATCCATATGCTGTCTACACGTGGCTGCCGCCGGTGCTGATAGCGGCTGATGAGTGGGAGCACTGGGTGGACGCCATTGATGTGATATTGATGACCTATCTGAAATCTAAAAGATAGGTCATCAATAACAAAGTGGATGACAGCCCCTTTAGGCTGTGTGCCTAAGATGAATTTTTAATGCGGTGTATTGCTAAAAACACAGCGTCTTACAGTTTCAGCAAAGTGGATGGGATTTATAGAAACCTCCTGCCCACTGGGCTTTTTTTTTGCTCAGTGTAAACTGACTTGTGGTGCACATTTCAAATCCGCAACATGTGAATTTCTCTTGCGGATATGCTGAGGTTTATGTGCAGATTGTGCCCATAGGCTTACATTACAGGCAGAAAATCCACAGCTAAAAAATGCACTTTTAGTACGTTTTCGCTGCAGAAGTACATAAAAAAAAGCATGTATGACAGGACTATATCAATAAAGTTTTGTCAAAACCAAATGCCAGGAAGTATTTAAGTCAAAGCAGCTTTATTTAAAACATGACACACCAACCAGAGACAAAAAACGCACGCTGAAAAACATTATAAAAATGCATGTTAAAAAACGCATTAAAAATGCAAGTAACCTAATTTACTTGATAGGTGCAGAAAATCTGCACCATCAAAAACTCATCAAAATGTCATCGAGTGAACACAGCCTTAGGCCACGTGCACACACTGTGTATTTGATGGGATTTTTATCTCAGTATTTGTAGATCAAAACCAGGAGGTTAACAATTAGTGGAAAAGTATAATAGAAAAACGTCACCACTTCTGGATTTAT
>VIAB01017259.1:46208-57771 GCA_009801035.1 Oophaga pumilio
GAATGCATGCTATTGAAGTGTCAAAGTCTTTTAGAATGACAATTTATGCTCTTTTAATAAAAACAAAAATATTCGGCAAGTTTTACCATTAGGGGCAAAAGGTGTGATCGGAAATCTTGATACAAATTATATTACGTAATGCCAGTTTTACTTTGTGTTGTTTTCTTTCTACTCAACATATCCCGATGATTTATGGTACAAGTTATCTGCTTTTCAAAGCAACTTGATTTTGTGATCTACTGTCAGTATACGATAATGCATTATATTTCTATGTGTGGCCACCCAGTTTTTGTGATGTGAATTGCTGCCTGTCAAGGGATTTTCTAGCATCTATCTATACTGTGCAGAATTAATTTAGTAAAATATTGCAATTTTTAACCTAATTAAATAAAAAAATAAGGATGGATATATAGTGTTTCTGAGCATTTGTTAATCGCTGCTGATCACTTTTTTAAAATATTATTATAATGTTGTCTATATAGCAAGAAATATATACTGTATGTTTATCAACTGGTAAGGAGTCTCAATTTGTATGTTTATGTTCTACTTTGTTTGTAGGTGAAACATATTGATTTCATTCTATAACATAACACATATAATTGAACTAATTGTTGAACAAATTAAAACAACAAACTGCATTGTAAAAGAAGCCGGGTACAATATACATTCAAAACAAGTCAAAAACATTCACAACGATCCGGTCACAAAATGTTGGTTCTTTTATTTCAGTAGACATATCGGAGCACAAAAATCTAGTTTGCCCAAATTAGTGTCTAGAGCTGCCCAGAGTGGTGTCACATACATTATCTGACAGTAAGGGATGGGTACATGCAAATAATGATTTTCTTCCTTCACAGCTAAGTCTACCTTAATTTGAAATCATCAAATATTCTCAGTGGATAATTCTGTTACCAGCTATTAGCCTTGTGTCTCTAAAGTTAAGAATGCATGCAATGCTATGGGTCAGTATAGTCAGAAACTGTGTTCAGTGAGAGCTTGAGCTCTACTTCAACTGTCTTTCTAACCACAGATTGGATTTTAGTCGGTTTTAGTAGAAATATCAACAGGGATAAATTGAATTCTTATAAATAACCAAAAATACAGCAAAAATATTATTATTGAATACTGGCATGACTTATAAAAACAAGCATAATACTGTAAATTAAGAGCCAGGGTAAAATACTTATGAAAACAAATACAAAATTCTACAATATTTAGGAATGATAAGTGCTCATTTTTTTCTACCAACATCGTAAGATGATGAGGCATGGTTGAAATGAAAGTGGTATATATTTATGAAATGGTCTATTCTTAATGGCTTGATACATTTATATCAGCTTCTCTGTGCCCAATGAAGTGAATAAATAAATGTTCTTATTCAACCCTTATAAAATTATTCCAGAAATAAATGCAGGAAGAGCTCTGCTAATGATCTGACATTTTCCAAACCACTCACTTCTGTTATTGTTTCTTGATATGCCACAAAATAATTCCATTATTAGCACTAAATATTATTACTGGTATTATTTTGTCTAACTACATCCATCGAGTTTGAAAACAGTACCGCCATGTTCATTAACTTATCCCACTTATAAACCTTTATTTTGTAATGTCAAAGAAAACTTACCTCCAATATCAGGTCTCAGTTTCTTATCATATTCTTTCAGCAACTTGTTGAGAATCAGTGTGGCATCTGTGTCTTGCGTTTTTGGCGACAGCACCCATTTTTGGTTAAATGTTAAGTCTTCATATTCATCATCTTCTATTTTCGTGGAACTGCAGCAATATATGTCAATGTGAGATTTTGTAATTAATATTCTTTAATAACTCACACTCAATAGCAATTTAAAAGGTTTTTTTTAACTAATTGTTTCATTATTCCGAGACCATGTATTTACTCAATTACTATATACTGCACAAGCTTTTTACTTTTTTTTAAGTTTGGTAAATGATTTCTTAGTCATAAGCAAATTCAACACTTTATGTAAAATTAACATTATGTCAGAAGCTAAATACCCCAATATAGATGTGATGTATGTATATGACAAGATCTATTAATATAGGTTAGCATAATGCTGGTTCAATTACACAGAATCAAACTACTTCAATTCATTTTATAATTTATTTCAAATATGTTCTAATACATATAAAACCAGAAAAAATGACATCTGAGCAGAGACTCTGGGTCTTCTATTATTAATATGCCATAGCTTTTCGCCTCCATAAAACACCTTTATACTTGGAAAACTCAAGCAATCATTATAACGTATTAGAAATATGGATTACTTGAATCTTGCTCGTTTGCAAATAAAACTTTATGAACATTTAATAATAATAGTGCAATGCTACAAATAGCTACCTATAAGATTCTAGAGCTCAATTTCCAAGCTATAAATCAGACAAGTCCATGGATAAGCCATCATAATGACAATGCTCTTAGGCATTACTACATGTAATAGAGCTTGGTTGGAAAAGGGAATTTGACCAGTGAACGTTAAAGAATTAATATCCTTGTCACAGGCCTTAGAAGAAAAATGTATTAGAGTCTTAAGAGTCAGCTAGACAGAGACACTAGACTTTGCTGACATTTTTCACAGGCAGTCACATTGTCTCAAAGTTTTCAAGGGGAAATCTTACATAAAGATTTCATAACTAGCTATTTTAGAGCTCTTTTTCCAAAGAATGGAGAAAAACTGTCTCTTTTTTCCAAAGAATGGAGAAAAACTGTCCCTTTTTTCCAAAGAATGGAGAAAAACTGTCCCTTTTCCAGTGAATGGAGAAAAACTGTCCCTTTTCCAGTGAATGGAGAAAAACTGTCCCTTTTCCAATGAATGGAGAAAAACTGGACAACATTGGACCCCAACATGCTCTTCATCTCTATTTCTCCAACACTTATTTTTGGTAGACTCAATCTGACAGTCTTTCTCATTTATACTACTGCTAATCACTTATTCAATACTTTAAATTCATAACGACCAGCAATCCTGTGTGCTGAAAGTGTAAATGTGCTCACATATTAGTCATCACAAAGCACTTAAAGCAGAGTCCTCTGCACAATGCACTGGAACCACTCTGTCCTTGACCATTAAATGGCCATAAAGGAGTGCCTTTAGTATGTGCATTATTCTGAATCCTCAAATAGGAGCTAACAAAGCAAAGCTTGCAAAGATTCAACACAATATACCAATGTCTACCGATGGAGAAGGTCGTACTCCAACAGGTAGGAGTGTCAGGGAAGGTGTTAATAAAACAGATAAATTGCATTGATTTCTGGATGTATATTTCTTCTACAGCCCTGACAACCTTCTAGAAGTTCATATATTTTATAAAGCGATAAACTTTCCTGTTGGAGCTATGTTATCCGGGGCCCCAGCTCTATTTCCTCACTAATATGAAATGAATTAATCACTTTCATCAGGATGATCTGAATGAGGAATGATTTGAGTGAAATAACAGCAGAAGAAAGAGAACATGCAAGAATTTTCTATCATAGTCCAATGCGATCACCACAAAACACATCATTATACAATGCCATTATGACTTACCAGGCTTGGAAAACTGACAATAAGAGAAAAATCACTAACAGCTTAGCAGACATGACTGCTGTGGGTTCAATCAGGTAAAAGAGAGTAAAAATAATAGCGAGGAACATAAAATATCCGAGACGTAAGTCTTCTTCTGTGATGGACGGGAGAATGGCTGGCTACTTTGTAAATTTTCCAGATGAAGGAACAAGACAAGCTCCTTACACCGTCAGTGCTAGATGCGTTTCCTGCACTTTTATTGCAATTATTACTCTGCTTGGAGTAATGCAGCCTCTCCTGCTTCACTTACTGTATGTACAGTGGATTTTCTATTGCAATTGGTGATCCAAAAGCAATGAGGCACAGAGAATGGAGCACACCTATTTCCACAGAATGAGAATAAAACCCTCACTTTCAACAGGCATCAGAGCAATGAAGTCTGACTCCCTCCTCTACAAGCAGCTATAGGATTTACATCCAGCAGCACCATATTCCTGCATATCAGGAACCTAATGGTAACATGTGCACTTATGCAGCAAGCTTGACTCTCTAAAAAGAGCATCCCAATAGCAGGAGAAGAGTGTCACTAAGTGCAATCTGCATGTAGCCAAGCCTTTGGACTCAGTACATTACCAATCATACAGTACTTGCTGAATTGCTGTCCCTGCACTTAGGAAATGATCCTTAAGAATTGAGGAGGAGTGATGGAATAAGATAGCCATGACTGGATACCATGTGAACAGTAGTTGACAGACATAAATCATAAAGGATGACAATCGTCAGATGGAAATTTACATATTCCAATAGATGACAGTCTAGGAAACATTTGGTTATGAGAGGTACAGCATTGAGGAATTGTCATCAGTCCAACAGCTCAGTGTAAAAAAAAAAAAGCTGCTGACTTGTACAGCAACCAAGAATATAATAACATGTCCATAAATCAGCTACTGGTGATGAAAACGTTGAATTTCATCATCTTCTCATAAGGGAAATTCACCAGTGGGCAGTGCCAGGACCATGCACCAGGCTGCTTCATTAGCTACTGTTGCTTCTGAGCCTATAAACTGCCTGCAGAAAGTTCATTCTACTGGAACAGCCTTAACCCCTCCAGTGACAGAACATTTTTCTCTCAGCTGTTAGACAGAGAATCATTGTGATATTTTCAGGCAGCAGGTGTTTTAGATGACCTAGAACACATTACTTTAAGGATGGCTGATGGAGCCCTCCAATACTTGATGAGCACCATGATGTGAATGTCAAGTTTATTACAGGTGACATGGAAGGATCAGGAGAGTCTAATTGTATTGAAAGAATCAAGGATAAAATGGAGATCAGTCTGTCTAACTCCACTTTTTTCTGCCAGTCTGCTGGAAGTGCATAGGTTTTATAGAGCAATAAGCTAGAACTTTCCTACTGGAGAGATATTGCATCAGTACATCTACATTATCAGTCGTCTCAGCTCAATTTCCTCACTAATATGAGCCCAATCAATCACTTTCATCAGGATGCTCTGAATGAGGAATGATAAGTGTAATAACAGCGGGAGAAGGAGAACATACAAGCATTTTCTATTACACTGCAATAAGATCAGCACACTACACAACATCATTATACAATGCCATTATGACTTACCAGGCTTGGAAAACTGACAATGAGAAGAAAAGCACTAGCAGCTTAGCAGACATGACTGCTGTGGGTGCAATCAGGTAAAAGAGAGTAAAAAGAACAGTGATGCTCAGAAAATATCCACGATGTAAGAGTCTTCTTCATCAAAGTACAGTAGAATGGCTGGCTACTTTGCAGGTTTGCTCTGATACAAATGTTCCCAGAGGCAGGAACAAGGCAGTGTCCATAGATCAGTGGTGCCAGAGGAAAGATCCTGCACTTTTATTGTAATTATACTCAGCTTGAAGCAACGCAGCCTCTCCTGCTTCACTTACTATATATATGCTCAATGGGTATTATACTGCTGCTAGGGATCCAAAAGCAAAGCAGAGCACAAGGCAGAGTGGATGAAGCACACCTATGCCCAATGAGTAGCAATAACACCTTCTTTTCCAACAGGCATCACAGCCATGAAGTCTGTTTTCTCCCACTGTAAGCAGGTAAGCAGGTATGGAAGTGTAAGGAATGAAATCCAGCATATTCCTTCATAAATCAGTTCTTAGCAGAAATGTGGAATCTCATCATCATCTTCTCATAGGGGAAATGCACGACTTCCCAGTGCCAGTACTGTGCACTATGCTGTTTCATTAGCCAGCCTTGCGAGCTGTCTAACTGCAAAGCAGAAAGTTCATTTTTCTGGAGCAACGTTAACTCTTCTGATGACTGAAGATTGTTTTTTTAACCACTGGTACAGATTAAAAAACATCTTGCTGCTTCCAGGCACCAGGTGTTTAAATGACCTAATACATTACATTAATGATGGATGAAGGAGCCCTGCGATACTCCATCAGCACACAGAAGAGAATGGGAAGTTTATCACGAGTGGGAAAGGCAGGATCAGAGATTTTGTATTTATGCATTGAACTAAACACACCTAGGGGAAATATTGGTGGGTCTATTCTATTTTATTCTGTTTATCGATTACCTCAAATTTTAACTATAATGTGCATGATAACTGAGTTAAGAGTAAATAATTTTGCCTGTGTAATTAATATTTTTTTCCCTCCCTACCTTCCTCTCTTTCCATTCATCCTTACCTTCATCCATCCAGATTTCATCACATTTGTTTATATGAACTAAACCTCCAACTGTATATCTTTTAGGTCTATGAAATGTTGAACTTAATGCTACCACATTAGATTATTGCTTTGGTCGATTACTATTCTTTGATTATTACATAATCCAATGTCAGATGTAATATTATTTAATAAAAACACAATTGTGAGTTGGAGCACATCTTTAGTTCACTTGTAATTGTTAGAGAGATAAATAGGTGTCCTAGAGAGACATGTAAGAGAGTTGCAAAAAGGGATACCGCTGTCAGCCTTTTAAAAAAAACCCACAATACATACAGTAAGTACTAGACTCTCAATAAGTGACATTTTCCTTATGCAATTCTATAAATTACTGTACAACTACTGATCTTGTAATGGGAAATTCTCCCTGGCAAGCATTATAAGTCAGCTTATTACTATGCAGGCACCATATTTATGCACTTTTTATGCTATTCATTATTTTATGCTGTTTCTCCAGTGCTGTGGACCACTAGCAATGTACTCTATATGATAGTATTCTATCCATACACTTTAGTAGGCAAAGTAATGCCTTTTTGATTTGCTAGTGTATATTACTGCTATTGTAGTGCATGGGTGTTGCGACATTAGTACTGCAGATACAGTGGGGAAAAGAAGCTGATACACTGTCGATTTTACAAGTTTTCCCACCTACAAAGAATGAAGAGGTCAGTAATTTTTATCGTAGCTACACTACAACTGTGAAAGACAGAATCTAAAAATAAAAAACAGAAAATCACATTGTATGATTTTTACATAATTTGCATTTTATTCCATGAAATAAGTATTTGATACAATAGAAAACCAGAACTTAATATTTGATACAGAAACCTTTGTGTGCAATTGCAGAGGTGAGACATTTCCTGTAGTTCTTGACCAAGTTTACACATATTGCAACAGGGATTTTGGCCCACTTCTCCATAGAGATCTCCAGATCTTTCTGGTTTCGGGGCTGTCACTGGATAACATTGAGTTTCAGCTCCCTCCAAAGATCTGTCGGGTTTAGGTTTGGAGACTTGCTAGGCCACTCCAGCACCTTGAAATGCTTCTTGCAGAGCCACTCCTTAGTTGCCCTGACTGTGTGTTTCAGGTCATTGTCATGCTGGAATACCCAACCATGACCCATCATCAATGCTCTTACTGAGGCAAAGAGGTTGTTGGTTAAAATCTCGCAATACATGACCCCATCCATCCTCCCTTCATTTTAGTGCAGTTGTCCTGTCCCCTTTGCAGAAAAGCACCCCTAAAGTATGATGTTTCCCCACCATATTTCACAATTGCGATGGTGCTCTGGGGTTGTACTCATGCTTCTTCTTCTTCCAAACACGACGAGTGTAGTTGATACAAAAAGCTCTATTTTGGTCTCATCTGACCACGTGACTGTCTCCCATGCCTCCTCTTGGTCATCCAGATGGTCATTGGTGAACTTCAAATGGGCCTGGACATGTGCTGACGTGAGTAGGGGTATCTTGGGTGCCCTTACGAATTTTAAACCATGGCGGCGTAGTGTGTTACTAACAGTAATGCTTGAGATTGTAGTCCCATCTCTCTTGCAGGTCATTGATCAGGTTCTTCTGTGTAGTTCTGTGCTGATTCTTGACCTTTCTCAGATTTATTCTTACCACACTGGGCTAGATTCAGCATGGAGCCCTAGACCGAGGAAGATTAACAGTCATCTTGTGTTTCTTCCATTTTCTAATAATTAACCAACGCTTGTTGCATTCTCATCAAGCTACTTGCCTTTTGCCCTGTAGCCCATCCCAGCTTTGTGCAGGTCTACAATTTTGTCCCTGGTGTCATTAGACAGCTCTTTGGTCTTGGCCATGGTGGAGAGGTTGGAATATGATTGATTGAGTGTGTGGACAGGTATCTTTTATGCAGGTAATGAGTTCAAACAGGGGCAATTAATACAGATAATGAGTGCATAGTAGGAGATCTTCTTAAAGAAAAACTAACAAGTCTGTGAGAGCCAAAATACTTGCTGTTTGGTAGATGATCAAATACTTTTTTCATGCAATAAAATGCAATTTTAATTATTTAAAAATCATACAATGTGATTTTCTGTTTTTTATTTTTAGATTCTGTCTTTCACATTTGAAGTGTGCCTATGATAAAATTACAGATCTTTCATTCTTTGTAGGTGGGAAAACTTGCAAAATTGACAGTGTATCAACTATTCATTTTCCTCACTATATCTGTTGCACTAATGTGGAGAGAATCTCAGCAACAGAAAAAAAATGAAAGAGAAAGCCCTAAAACATTCAACTCCAAACAGCAATTTAATTTACTCATTTATTTAATGGCTATCGTATCATTTTTTTTAGATGGATGTTACATTTTGTTGACCCCTTTCCGACGTCAGGTGTAATAGTATGCAAATGTTGAACTCCCTCCCTTTGATGTGGGCTCCGGCGGTGAGCCCACATCTTTCCCGACACATGTAAGCTGCAGCTATTAACCCGTTAAACGCCGGTGTCAAACTCTGATAGTAGGATTTAACATGCGCTTCAGGCAATCGCGCCAGAAATCCGCCCATCGATGACCCCCGTCATGTGATCGCGGGTCACCGATGGGTTGGCATGACAACCAGAGGTCTCCGGCAGACCTCTATGGGTGTCAATGCTGGATTGCTAACAGCGCTATCAATATAAAAAAATAATTAATCATATCCCTAAAAGGGCGTAACGAGAATAAAATTCAAAACGCCAGAATTACATTTTTTCAGTCAACGCAACATTGCATTAAAATGCAATAACGGGCGATCAATAGATTGTATCTGAACCAAAATGGTATCATTAAAACTGACATATCAGCATGCAAAAAATACACTCTCACGCTGTTAGGGCTGGCGAAACACACCAAATAAATATAAATAATAGGTGCGTTCGCAGCCCGGGTTCCACCATGCAGGCAGAGCCTGCTGCTAGTAAGATAGCACAATATGGCGGTATAAGCGAGCTCTGTTACTCCACAGAGTCGCTGATATAGAAGCTGTGGCACTATATGGCAGTAAGAGCGAACTCTGTTACTCCACAGAGTCGCTGTGGTAGAGACTGTGTCCTGTTAACCCCACAGGAGCACACAGATAACTGCAGAGCGGATAGCAGTCCGTGGTCATGCAAACAGTAATGCAAACAACCAACTCCTCACCAGAGTAGCCGGTATTCTAGAGGCTATTTCAGCCAAGCCCTGAACACGTGCATACAAAACTCCTCACCGAAGGTGCCGGTGTTCTAGGGGCTTATTTCAGCCGAGCCCAAACCGCATACGTACATGACCACACTAGCGCAAAGCACATAACAGAATTGATACTAGCGCATGGCCGTGTGGCCATGCAACCCTTTTATAGCTGCAGCAACTGCAAGACCTTCTAGAATGAACCAATGGAAGCCTGCCCCAGAACTCGAGCAGCTTCAGGACCTTCCTGGAGGACCAATGGGAGTTGCTACAGTACCTGAGCATGTGACCCCTGATCTCCAATGAGAGATCTTACCCTGGGCATGCTCAGAAGGGGTAAAGCAGGACTTAGTCCCAAAGTTGTCTGCTCGCCGCTGACCTGTACTGGCTATAATGGCAGAACCCAGAAAGGCAGCAGTATTCCTTTGCACAGTATGAGACTGAGCAAGACGCTGGGACCGACGTCTCTGCTGAGCAGGAACCACTGCAGCAGAAGAAGAATGGGAGACCGCAGCGGAGATGGCTCGAGGTTCCCCCTGTGCAGAGGCGTGAACTCGACCCCTAACATACGCATCCAGAGATCATGAAAAATGGAGACGTTATGGGTATCGGAAAATGGGGCAATTTTTTTTAGCAAACTTTGGAATTTTTTTCACCACTTAAATAAAAAAAGAACCTACACATGTTTGGTGTCTATGAACTCGTAATGACCTGGAGAATCATAATGATAGGTCAGTTTTAGCATTTAGAGAACATGGTAAAAAAAAAAAAAAACAACAACAACTGTGGGATTGCACTTTTTTTGTAATTTCAACGCACTTGGATATTTTTTCCTGTTTTCCAGTACACGACATGGTAAAACCAATGGTGTCTTTCAAAACTACAATTCGTCTTGCAAAAAACATGCCCCCATATGGCCATTTTGACCAAACAATCAAAAAGTTATGGATCTGGGAATAAGAGAAGCAAAAAATGAAAATGCAAAACCAAAAATACCCTTGGTCGTTAAATAGAAAAATAGTTTTTTTAAATGTAGACATTAAACTGTGCATACGTGATTTTGCACACCAGTTTTACTAGTCGAATTTAACAACCATGCAACCTATAAAGTAGACTGTATCCACAATTTGCTGTCAGTATGTGTACTTACAAACATAGCATTTCTTGTTACATCACTTATGGCAACAATATAAAAAGCTAGGGTTAAAAAAATTGTCAAAAGCCAATTGTAGTGTTGTGCAAAATGCATATTAAAAGAAAATGTGGCAGTGGCATTGGACAGGGTAATGGTAAAGAAAAAAATCCCATACTCCGGCCAAGAATGTGGGACCTAGTAGCGATTGCAGCAACAAGAGCACCAACACTACTGACAGAAGCTGTCCAGGAAGTATTACCACCTAACACAGACCACAATTGGCCTCCTTTGCTTCCGCAAGCATATTGGTGGGGAGGTTGTGTTTTTTACAACATTGCACAAACTGGTCTGCCTAATCACATATGACTAAGAAGGATAATTCTTGTACACTTTTTTTTATTAAAAAACATGAAAAGTGTATCATTGCACTGTGATAGTACTAGTGCAGTGTTTGTGTTAAAGAGGTTGAAAAATGTTCAATATGGTCCTAATAAATTTGAAAATGAAAAAATTAATCGAACTGGGGGTTATAATAGGTCTCAGAGGAGAAAGTAGGAAGTCTCAGCCTGTCCTACTGCCAGTATAGTTTGTGTAAAGTGGTGTCCATCAGTCCAGGAGTGCAAAAGATTGCCAGAAAAGGTGCAGGAGCAGGCTGGGATGTGGGAAGAGGGGCATATGCCCACCGGACTAATACCCTAGCAGCTGCTTAGGACTTCCCCACCTCTTCATGTTTTAGTTTCACAGCCAGCACTGGGTCATTAAATGTGTAGTGTGCCAGCCTGGCTACATCATACAAGAGCTGCAAGAGCCATCATACTCTATATATGGGGGGGCATGGAAGTCATTTGTCATTGGGGCAGGGTTCATTAAACAGTGTGTGGGAGTCTTGTGGGGGCAAATTGACTGTGGAGGTACAATACTGTGGGGGGGACATTTGTGAATGCAGCTTTGTGCCATGATCTCGACTACTCTATCAAATATATATATAT
>VIAB01017262.1:6664-21057 GCA_009801035.1 Oophaga pumilio
GTCGGGATCGCTGGTGTATCGCTATGTGAGACCCGGGCTTGAGGTGCTGTGCTCACAGGATCTGATCTGGTGTGTCACCACACTGATATTTTAGAAGTCCCTCTCCTCATTCACAGGTCTGGGGGGAAAGGTCTCAGGAGCTCATTGTTTCAACAAGCTAGGTCAATGTGTCATTAGCATATTAGCAAACAATACAGAACTGTGGGGGCCGATATCAGATGGCAGCAAATAACGACTCATCCTACAAGAGAACGCCATGAGCATCCGTCAAATATTAATACAAACAAAATGATCCCCACATACCGTATCCACCATCACAGAGCTGCTTGAAGGAAATCGTCAAACCAGGAATTGACGCTCGACGTGCAAATCTCTACGGCGCCTCCACAGAAATGTATTATGTTCAGCAGGGGAGGAGTCCTGCGACGATCATTTGTATATTACCTGTGCATTCTGGGATAAGTGCGAACTGAAGAAACACTGGGTTTTGGACATTGCAGTGGAAAGGAGGACATGGGAGAACTGTGTGACTTTTGACACGATCTTCACTGCTTTAACATCATATTAAGAACATGGAGGAGGCCAGGAGCCATGTGCTGAGCTGCATTGCATGCTATATGTTCAGAGTTTCCAGTGGAAAAGCCAAACTTCGCTTGCCAGAAATGCAAGATTGTGTCGCTGAAGGAGGAAAAGTTGCAAAATCTAGAAGAGAAAATAGCGACATTGAAAATTATTAAGGGAGGAGAAGAGTTCTTAGACAGAGCAGAATTATCTGTTCAGAATACAAAAAGAGAAGAAATTCGAAGTGCACCTGAAGAAACAGAGGAATGGAAGCATGTGACCCAGAGAAGCAGGAGGATCGGGAGGCAGTCAGCACCCATACTGCTCAGGAACCAGTACCAGGCTCTCACACAGGAGAATGATGAAGAAATACATCAAGATAAGACTCTGCCCACTAAAAACAACCTTCTACGCCCTCAAAGTCCTCCTGGATGGAGAAAGAAATGCTGTGAATCGGCACAGCACGTGCCCGGCTTCTTCCTGTGATCATACTACATGATAGGATTGACATGAGTGGGGAATCCTATGCCTGACACTGCATATGATCGGTCAGTGGCGGCCATTTTGCCATAGTCCGAAATCAGTGTGTAAGGTGCGCATGGCGGTAGTCATGGGTGAGGGGCTGTGTGGAGACACGGGGGTCAGTGGGTCCTCTCACCCTCTGGCCTGAGACCACATGGACCAGGGATCATCCCACTGAACGCCTGCTGTCCTTTTATCATAGGCATAATACTACTCAGACAACACAGAGTGATGGTAAAACAGTGTGGCAATGCTTTATTGAACGACAAAACAGACAATAACATATAGAACAGTCCCAACAAAATACCCAAAATGTTGCAAATTACAGAGTCTCATCCTTCCACTGAATTACCAGGATAAGAGCATCTGTGACTTCAGAGCTTCCAGGGCCGACTACCCCATCTATGGCATGCACAGAGAGGAGGTAACAACAAGCTTAGGAAGCTGACAGTCTATTGAGGTAAAAGGCCAGGTGACGGGAAAGTCACATACTGGCTTCTCCGAACATCTCCATGGAGCCAGGTGACCGGTGGGTCCCAATCCTGGCTTTCCCAAACGTATCCAAGGGCTCAAGTGATCGGTGGGTCGATATTTTGACTTCCACAAACGTATTCATGGTCAGTGGAGCAGATCTGTATTCTTTCAGCCGGAGCCGCGGTCCCCTAAGCTGACATCCTGTAGAATGTCCAATCTGTGTCCCTCGTGATGGAACCATGATATCCTGGCTGTTACTGTAGAGTGTTCCTGGTTGTAAAGAGCCTCGGGGTCTTTGTATCTCTTGTTACAGAGCCATATTTACCCTATATAGTTCACAACTGTTGTCCTTCAAGCCATCACCCAGAGGTCAAGAGGAAGATATAATGAGATTAATTCGCATTGTTTGAGTATTTAATCAATTTGCATAGTTTTTCCTCCTATGTTTTGCAAGTCAACAAGCCACAGGGTCCCACACAATGGTCAATCAACATTTTATCAAACATCTATTGTTCAATTACCCTGCGTCTCTATCCCTCAAAGATAGCAGACAATGAGTTTACAGCAAACAGCAACTCCAGAGTCACATTCAGGCTTGTACTTGGACACATAGATTCCAAAGTCAACATAAAGATAATAACAAAAGTCTCTTGGCCTACTGGTTTTACATCTGGATAATTAAGATTAAATGCTGTGTCGTCACATTCACAAAGTGCTTTCACTACATTTACCAATAACTCATGACTGGGAGATGCGCTGTTGCAGCCCTACACCCATCCCGTGTCCACAGTGATGACCGTGTCTCTCCTGAACTGATCATTGCATCTTTTTAATCAGTTAAAGGCAAATCACAAATACCGATCCTCTCATTACAGATGCTCTGATTGGCTCAGAAATCGCTCAGGTGACAGCCAATGACGTGGATTCCGGCCCGCACCTGTGGTACCTGCTGACTATTGATGGCTCCCCTGGAAGCACATTCAGCATATTCCGTTATGGTGGGCTCATATGGCTTACGGAGCCCCTGGACTACGAGGAGCGGGCATCGTACACTCTAACAATACAGACATCTGATGGGAAGCACCAGACCCGGGCAGATGTGAGGCTCACCCTACAGGATGTCAACGATAACGCTCCCGAGTTCAGACAAAGCCTGTACCAGGTAAGCCTCCGCCAGCGTGTGGCGCTCTGCGCTGGTATATATCGCCTCATGTATCTTCTCACACCCTACCAGATGACATGAAGGAGGGTTGCTTGTTAATTTTTCACTCTTGCTTTTTGCTTTGTTGCTTTTTCATAAAAATACACAAAAAAATAAAAAAATCCTCACCAAAATCAGCATTGTAGTGCGGAAACTCCGGTTTTGTTGGGAATGTTCACTTTGCTTGTAAAGACTTTAGTAATGGATCATTTTCTTGCCGTCAGGTCACTGTCATGGAGCACACTCAGGCATGGACCCCGCTGGTCACTATTTCTGCCACCGATCGAGACTCTGGGGAGATGGGCCGAGTCATATACAAGGTCTTGTCATCTGATACCGGCTCCTTCCACATCGATCCCAATAATGGTAAGTCTGGGTATTCACCACCCGACTTGTGGTATTAGGCGACCACTGATCGGTGCCATGTTTTCCAATAATAGCCTGATGACCCGCGCCGATCACGCTGAGCACAGAACCATCAGATCAGTAGCTGATCTCTCTGTGCATATGGACTCAGCAGCCCTTTCCAATAATTGTGCAGCGTAAATCCAGCTAAATATTACTGACTCCCTCATCCCTAACCGCAGTCATATGCAAACACTCCCATGGCAGACTTCAGTTATAGGTGAACGCCATGGACTAGTGTCTTCTTTCGACCCTGAAAACTGAATGTTTATATGTGCACATGAGATAAACATCTTTCTTCCTCACAAAGCAAGTGGCCAAAATGCAACAAATTGACTTAATTTGAATTTCACAATGAAAAAGTAAGTACTCCCTTTAGGGTGTGGTCAGCAGGTCAGGGATGGAACATATCTTGATGGGAAGATCTCGATGCAGCGTCTTCTTTGTGCATTACGGCACATGTCACCAACGCAGAGAAGCACCAGGATCCACAGAGCTCTCTGACACAGGACACAGAGGTTTCAGGATGCCGATGTGTCTGATGAGGAATCCTTCTACATACAAGACATCTACATGGTGGTGCTAGGAGGAGACCACCAATGTCCAGAAGGAACAGCAGGAAGTCAAAAGATGGTGATAATCTCTCTTATTAACCAGAATTAATTCTACAGGACGATCCCACCACCACTGAGGTCACAGTGCAGGAGGCAACTATTAGAGAGAAGGGCACATTACTTCCTCAGATAGTTGACTGTAGAACACCAGTGTCAAGGCAGAATAGCCAGAGGACCCAAAATGAAGTAAGATGTCTCTAAGAAGCCAAAACTTCATCCTACAGGACGGTCTCACCACCACTGAGGTCACAGTGCAGGAGGCAAGAATTAGATATCTACAAGAGACATACTGGATGATTACATGAAGGGTCTGTATCTGCCTGGGTTTCTCAGCATTGAGGGCGCCATTAATCCTGACCAAATTCACAACTCCATCTTCTTAAACTCAGTCACAGACTTGCTGGACCCTCCACCTTGTGTCCCTTATCCTGCAGACCCTTATTATTGTGCCGCTCTCTGGCCTCCAGAAACAATCTGCTTCTTTTCCATCCGAAAATTCCACGTTTTAACAAATCTTGTTTCCATGTAGAAGGTCTGGGGCCTTTGGCCACAATTCTTCCATGGTGACAACTTCTGGTCAGAAATCTCCAGACAGTAGATGGTGAGCTGGTTCCACTGGTTGCTGCCATTTCTGAGCTGATGGCACTTCTGGACTATCTGCACAAGCCTCATACACCGAAGATCTGGGGTCAGTTCTCCAAGATGTTTGGCACAACCTTCTGCCGAGCTCCTCCATAACCTGTGTGCCTGTGATGTAAAAAAGGAGGCGATGGGCTGTCACCAGATACTGGCAGCGATGGTAAAGGGTGTCCACCAGAAACTGATAATGGAGGCGATGGGCGGTCACCAGATACTGATGATGGAGGTGACGGGCGGTCACCAGATACTGGCAACGGTGGTAATGGGTGTCCACCAGATACTGATAATGGATGTGATAGGTGGTCACCAGATACTGATGATGGAGGCGACCACTGGTCACCAGATACTGATGATAGAGGCTGCGGGTGGTCACCAGATAGTAGTGGTGGAGGCGACAGTTGGTCACCAGATACTGATGATGGAGGTGACGGGCGTTCACCAGATACTGATGGGATTTCCATCTCTCTTTTCTTCAATGCATTTTGTCTACTGATAAAAAATAATTATTAACCCTTCTATGTATGAAGCTTCTTATTCTGCAGCACTTATCCTACACCTGCCTAAGACTTTTGTACAGTCCTGTGTTATATAAAAGTATAAGACCAAAAGACATGTGAGAACCATTGCCTGCATAGTAACAGAAAACCTAAACCCTGCAGTGTAAAGCATGGTGTTGGAGATGTTCTGGTTTGGGAAGGTCATCATCACAGAGTCATTCATAAATTCTTCATTACACCAGAAGTGGCTGGGGAAAACTAGTCTATCAGAAGACTAACACTCAGCACGAGGTGACGTGACTATAACTCTCATCATCAAGAGGTGGCTGAAGAAAGAAAAGGAGGTAGCCTGGACGTCACAGCTCAGATGAACATTTCATGGAGGTGCTGTTGGATCATGGGTAACGCACTGCACACACAAGAAGCCCCAAGAAGCATCACACCGGGAAACATTCTTCAGCTGAAGAGCACAATACCCAAGATTAGGGGGCACTTACTTTTTCAGAAGAGAATACATGGCAGATCTGAGTAATGAATTGCTGTGTAGTAGACTTGTTCTTGGTCACTTCCATCCCTTCATGTTCAGTGTGAGTCAGGAGTAGATCTGACTATGAACTCATAGGTCACATGTATTCTCACTGGGGTGTACTTATTTACTTGACTGCACCATGCGGGGGTTTTGGTGGGCTCACTTTCCTGCGACACAAGGCTTAGCTCAAAGATTACCCAACATCTTCTGGTTTATGTTTTCGGTGTGGTCAGTAACTCTTCTTTGCTTTTCTTTTCAGGGACCCTCTTCACAAAGGAGCCGATGGAATTGGACACAGCGTGGCCTCTGGTGGATGTGCTTGTCGAAGCTCGAGATCAAGGATCTCCAAGTCTGGCTTCTCTTGTCACAGTGCAGATCCTAGTTCTGGATGTTAATGACCACGTGCCGACATTCCCACAGACACAGTACACGGCTGCCATACCAGAGGACCTGCCACTCGGTAGCACCATCTTGATTTTAGAGGCCACGGATGCCGACTTGACCCCAGAGAATTCAGTCCTGGATTACACCATTCTGAGCGGGAATGTCGGTAACGTGTTCCAGGTACAGAGTGGACTGCGCTTCTGGAATGGACAATTTCAGCAGATTGGTTCTATCATCATAACGGATCCTCTCGATTTTGAGGGCACTCACTCCTATAATCTTACCCTGGGGGCATCGGATAGAGGCGTTCCTCAAAGAAGTCACTCGGTCCACGTACTCATCACTGTCCTGGATGTCAATGATAATCCTCCAGTATTTCCACGGCCGAACTACAACGTACTTCTTAGCGAGGCTGCGCCGGTCGGCTCCGAGGTCCTGCGGGTATTGGCGCAAGATTCCGACTCTGGGCAAAATGGCATGGTGCATTACAGGATCACATCTGGGGATGAGAGTCGACTCTTTCAGATTAATGAGGCGACCGGCGGTATTAGGCTGGTGCGTCAGCTGGACAGGGAGCGGCAAGCTGTGCATACCTTGGTAGTCCTAGCTTTTGATGGCAACAGCGGCCTGGTAAATTTCGCACTTGCTCCTGTGACTGTGGAAGTTCGGGACATCAATGACAACAAGCCTTACTTTCCAGTACAGATTCTGACCACAAGTATCAGGGAAAACAAACCAGCAAACACCTTACTTACCATTATTCATGCCATTGACCTGGACACGGGAATGTTTGGCCAGTTGCTGTATACAGTAGTGGAGCTTCCAGCTATGGAGCCAGGACTTATTACTGGGAGAGATGTCTTTTCTGTGAACAGGACTTCTGGAGAACTTCTGTCCCGGCAGAGCTTTGATTACGAGCGCAGCAAAACCTTCAATATGGTGATAAAAGCCACAGATGCAGGAAATTTTTCTGCAACAGTTACTGTGCAAGTTCTCGTGATGGGGGAAGATGAGTACGACCCTGTATTTGTCACCCCATACTTCAATTTTGAGGTGCCAGAAGGAGCTAACAAAGGACAGATTATCGGGCGGGTCCAGGCCACAGATGAGGATGAAGGTGCTGACGGTGTGGTCCTTTATTCCTTCTCTAAGCCATCACCCTACTTTGGCATTAATGAAACAACGGGTCAGGTGTATTTGAAGGTGGATGGTCAGAGACACCGCTCTGGACGCTCAAAGAGAGAGACCAGGGAAATGACTCTGGAGGTCCATGCCCACAGCCCTCTACCATCCTCACGGGTGGCCATTGCTCAGCTGACAGTGGACATTACACACACATCTTTTGGTTTGGCCCCAGACCTGAATTTATTACTCATAGTATCTGTAGCTTCATCACTGGCAGTCGTTGTGGTTTTAGCTGCAGTTGCAATTATTCTGGTGGTATGCAGGTCCCGGGGAATGCAAAAAAAAAGTGAAGAAGTTGATGCCCAACTGGACAATTTGCAAGGCAGCACTCTGCAAAGGATGGGTCATGATAAATCAGGACTTGGTAGTGGAGATCGAATTTATCACCAAACTCTTCCAGGTTATTCTATGGACTCTTCTGCAGTGGATGGACCTTACACTAGAGGAGGCTCTCTAGATCCCTCACATTCTAGTGGCAGAGGCTCCGCTGAAGCTGCGGAAGACGATGAGATCCGTATGATCAATGAATATCCACGAGTGGCAAGCATTACATCTTCCATGCAGGAGCACATCTCTGCTCGTGGTCCAGATTCTGGGATACAACAAGATGCTGATCAGCTGTCTGATATCTCATGTGACCCCTCTATGGACAGCGGACAATGGTTCAAGAACAAGAAGGGTTCTGGCCAGACGACACTCTATCGAGATGATAGCGGGGGAGGAGGTGCTTTTATGGGGGTGGGATGTGGGTTAAATATGTCACACCCAAAGGATTATTCTTTCCCTGAAGATGGCAAACCGTCTGTAGAAGGATCATTGACAGCTATTGTTGCTAGCGATGAGGAATTACGTGGCAGCTACAACTGGGATTATTTGCTGAACTGGTGTCCCCAATTTCAGCCATTGGCCAGTGTGTTCATGGAGATTGCTCGGCTCAAGGATGAGTCAGCATTAAGAAAACCTTTCCAGCCTAAACCAAAAGCAATTCCTCAACCTCGTATCGATCCACCTCCTCTCATCACGTCTGTAGCTCATCCTGGTGCTAAAACCGTGCCTCCAAAGCCTGCGGTGGCCAGAACCTTCCCTAACTTCTCATCCCTACGTCGCTCCCCTATAACTCATGAAGCTTCTCTTTCCTCTTCCATTATACCCCCCAGCTTCTCCCCATCTTTGTCTCCTCTCGCAGCTCGCTCACCTGTCGTCTCCCCATTTGGGATCTCCCAGGGCCCATCTGCCTCAGTCCTCAGTACAGAACATACTTTAGATCCTTCTGGTGATGGGGAGCTAAGAATTTAAAAAGATCAGTGACCATGATGATACTGATACATGGGAAAAAGAAAAGTCTGAACTGGTGAAAAAGTTTCTTATGATAAGAGACTAAAAGTTTAACAACCATAATGTAGGCAGAGTATGAAGTCAATAATGCAAGGAAGAATTCGGACAGACCCATCTTAGTTATTTCTAAGGCCAAGTTTATGGGTATTGCCTCCATGAGATTCTTTTGAGGTTCCCTCTGTTGACCAGGGGTAGGCAGCTTCAGGTCTCTGCAGCGTGGGACAATACGCTTCAGAAGAAAGACTTTTAATGTCCATGCTACTCTCAGCTATAATATTGACCATCATGCAGTCCTGCCCTAGAATGGCAGCTAATATTGTTTTTCAGCATTTTTTTACATATCAGGCGGGACCTGCTAACCAGCAGCTGTATCCAATCTGTAAGAACTGTGACATATCCAGGCTCCACATCAAGATCACCAGAATTTCATGTATAATCAAGGTCATATTTGCTCGACCATAATTCTGGACCAGATATGGGACATAGGACAGGACTATGGACCAGATATGTGATCCAGATTACTGTCATAGGTCACATATGTGGTCCAGGGTCTTCTCCTAGAATCATGTGTGACCAAAGACAGTACTCTGAACCACATATGAGAATTATAACAACATTCTGGACCGAGATAAGACCTAGTACAAGACTGTGGACCAGATATGGGACCTAGAACAGGTCTCTGGACCTCATAAATGACCTAGGATAAGACTCTGGACTGAGATAAGACCTAAAGCAAGACTCTTGACCAGATATTAGACTTAGGACATGGTTCTGGACCATATATGTGACATAGGACAGGACTCTGACTGGAGAGAATACCAAGGACAGAACTCAACTGAGATACGACCTAGTACATGACTGTGGAACAGATATGGTAACTAGGACAGGTCTCTTGACCTTATAAATGACATAGCACAGGACTCTGGACTGAGATAAGACCTAGGACAGGACTCTTGACCAAGATAAGACCTAGGGCAAAATTCTGCACCAGATATGAGACCTAGGAGAGGACTCTGGAGAGAGATAAAATCTAGGACAAGACTGTGGACCAAATATGAGACCTAGAACACAAGATAATATAAGGAAAGTTTGCTTCCATGAAAAGTGTAGTGAATAGATTGGTGAAAAGGTAGATGAAGCATACTGTAAGTATAATGAATGTGACATGAGCACTTTGAAGGCTTGTGTGGTGGAGACTGCAGATTGTAATTGGGATAGGTTATCTATACAGGAGGTGTGATATTGGGGGTCGTAGTCCACGATAATGGGAATGGTATTCTATACAGTTATCTGATGCGCGTTACGTCCGCTCTTCTTCGTGGACTAAATCTGACTTCAGACTGACGGGTTAAATGTCAGGAGGCAAGTACGAAATGCGTCTACAAATCTGCTCCTGGCACCAACTCGTGCATTTTAGTTTCTAAGGATATTTATGGAAGTTTTAAAGCCGGACAACAAAAAATGAAAAGTCTCCGAAAGTGTAAAATATTCTCTACTTATCTGTGTGAGATCAATTGGTTAACACAGCCCACAACATTTCGACCGTCAGAGGTGACCATACTACAATTATATTATATACAGACCTACGATGCCCAACATGACCAGACCACTGGACATGACTGTAATAATCTGTACTCAGAACACTACAACCCCCAGCATAACACGAGCACTACACCTGCTCTATGCCAGCAGCACACATCCTGTTTCAGTCTCTTCGCAGATGTAGAAGTCTTTTTCTAGGTTTGAGCCGCCTGTTACTTCTTCCTTCCTTTGTATTATCTCTTTGGTCTACAGTGATGGACACCTGGTCATGGAGACCTTCAGAACGCAGAAGCCCTGATATGTTATATGGGGACTGGTAGATGACAATATGCCTAATATATGGGAACCCGAGAGATGAGCCTACACACAAAGCCTTATGTCCGCTCCCAGGGACTTCTGACCTTGCACTGTTGCTTGTCTCGCACCCTTCGTCAACATAAAGGAGGTTGAGATAGACTTGGTGATATTTCTGGATGGCAGCCAGGATCTGGAGCTGGAGTGTCCAGTGCTCATGTTTTTCTCTCACTATGCAATGACATGGAGGTTCCTGTGGTGCTGTCAATAGTCCTATAACCGGGGGCCTCAGACCCTCTTGTCCTGCTTCTTCAGGCTGAAGATGGCTTATCCGTGACTAAGCAATAACTCCTGCCTCTATGGATGAGTCGTCCAGCGCTATGTGCTCATGGCTATGATGTCGGGGTTGTGTCAGTCCCTATCATTGCATGTACGGTACTAATCGAACTGTGTGAGGTGCTGGGGTTACACGTGGAGATGCCATTGTCCTGTGTGTCTTGTATGTCCGTCATCTTCACCCCGTTCATTAGCCGTGACCCTCCTCATGCTCCAATCTGCAGTCAGCTTTTCTTTCTTCTTCCTCTCACCATGTGACGTTGAGGGACCCTTCTCTCATATCACAGACCTGCCTTATGACTGCTCCATCCTGTGGCATGGCCACCATGGAAATACCATAAGGTGGACTATGCGTCCTTGTGCCCGGATGGCTGCAGCCTGCTCACCATTATGAAGACGCTGCTTGTTAGTAGATGAAGAGATTCATAAGCTACCTGTAACTTATAACACTGCACCAGGTCATTATAAACCCGACCCTTCGCAGCGCTGTCACTATTAGTCCGCCAGGTCAGTATTATCCTCCACTGCCCCGGATGAAGGTACTACTACGTGTACAACTGGGGGAATGACTAAGACGAGGGTCTATGGTGAGCGGTTCGTTCTTCCATGTTCTTCCTGAATTAGAGGCTAGCCGTTCCCTCAGTCCTAGTGTTTATATGGGAGCATTGGGATTTCTGCACCTCATCTTCGGCCATCTGAGGACATCACTTGTCAGTATTACCGCGGGATCTCTGCTCTTCTCCCTCCAGACCGGGCTCCATTTCTTGCACATTTCCGCCAGCAGCCATTTCTATGTGTATCTCAGAAACGTATTTATTATACTTCAGAAACCAGCGGTCGCTTTGTGTGTATTTAAGAAGACTATGTTGGGGGGAGGGTTGGAGGATTATTGTATTACAGGGTGGATACTGGGCACAGGGGACTCTGCTATTTACCCCACCTCCCTTCGTGTAACCGGTTCACAAGTGCCAACTTTTATACAAAACTCCTTTTTAACAAGTGGAAATCTCTTTGTAATAAATAAATGAGAATTGGCGATGGCAGAGCCTCATTGTGGTGGTTTATACATAATCCGTCATGGCGGCATTTTGTAGAGAGCAGAGAAAGCTGGGTGCGATCCAAAATACATGATGGCATCAGACCAGAAGCTGATAAGAGGCTGAACTGCTAAGGGATGAGTACATGACTTCTGGGTACGGGACGGACCCCCCACTCCATCATAAAACAACCATAACTACAGTAAACCCCGATACTGGAATAAATACACAAAACACATTACGTTGGTTGTCAAAATGGCCACAGCTTTATTTAAATCACAGGATTAAAACAATCCCAGTAGGAGTTAGGTGAAGTTGCTAGTACATTGGGATTCACCAGTACTGTGATCGCCCCCGCTGTCTGACATATAGCACCAGGACAGACAGCCATAAAGGGGCGGCACGCACTAGGGTATCCTCACTCCTGTGCTTAACCACTGAGCCCGCCCCTGGTTGACATTACCATTACAATGTCCTTGAGGCTGGCCACCAAAGCCGAGTCCCTTCACCACCATGAGGTTTTACATCCTCTATTACGAGGTTCCCCAACTCATGGCCCACCAACAGATCATGTTTTCAGGATTTCTTAGTATTGCCCAGGTGATAATTGCATCACCTGTGCAATACAAAGGAAATCCTGAAAACATGATCTGTTGGTGGGCCATGAGGACTGGAGTTGGGGAACCCTGCTCTATTAGTTACAATGGGTCCACCATAACTTGCCTGCATCTTACACTTGATGCCTAAACCGCCACCAATGAGGCCATTGGACACCTTAAATGGACTCGACCACCATCAACTATGCCTATCCACTAGTGATGAGCGAGCACTAAAATGCTCAGATACTCGTTACTCAAGTCAAGCTAATCGTAATGCTCGGGTGCTCAAACTGAGTAACAAGTATAATGGAAGTTAATGGCAAATTCAAACATTTTTACGGGGGCCCCCCAGAGGTCTAAAGGGCATCTAAAAATTGCTGAAATCGATGGAAACAGTGCTGAAATTACATTGGAACAGCACGGGGAAGACACCTGGACGCATCTCTGACTCCCAGTTCGCTGCTGAGACAATGTTGTCAGAGTATTACGCCACTTTTATGACAATAAAACATTCCAAACCGAAGATAAAATGGATTTTACTGGAAAAAGGTTAAGAAACATTCTTTCCTGTATAATGACTTGTATGTAAGGCAAAATAAATAAGAGGGAAAAAATGCTCCTCCACCCCTTGGAAATGTAATTTTATCATTTACTACCTTATCTGTCCATGTGGCGTGGGAGACATGATCAGACACCTCCTGTTTAATTTATGAAGGAGGGACTGAAAGCTACAAAACAATTTCAGGTCCATTAAGTGGCCATCACTATTTGTAGAGGGCCAGCAGTTGGCTCTCACTATTGTCAGAGGGCCATCAGGCGGCCCTTACTCAACAGGTTTAGAGGGCCAGCAGCCAGCCCTCACTAAGCATTTTCGGAGGGTCAGCAGACGACTATTCATTGCTAATGCAATATAATGTATACATCTGAGATGAGCAAATTTTCTTTTTCGTATTAATACTGTAAAGTTTGAAACTTAGAGGGGCAGCAGGTGGCCCTCACAATTTATAGAGGGTCAGCAGGCGGCTCCCACTATTTTTAGAGTTCCAGCACACGTCTTGTGGACAGATGAGACCAAGAGAGCTTTTTGGTAAAGCACATCATTCTGTTTACTGTAAATGAAATGAGGTCTACAAATGAAAGAACACAGTAGTTAGTCAAATTTGGTGGAGGTTCAAAGATATTTTGAGGTTGTTTTGCTGCCTCTGACCCTGGGTGCCTTGACTATGTGCAAGGCATCATGAAATGAGAATAGTCTCAAACGATTTTGAGTTGCAATGTAGTGCTTGGGGTTTTAAAGCTTGATTTCCATCCTAGGTCATGGGTTTTCCAGCAGGACAATGACCCCAAGCATACTTAAAGAAGCACCCAGAAGTAGATGAAAACAAAGCACTGGAGAGTTCAGAAGTGGTAATTCCAGCTCCAGTAATGTAAAGTCTCTCATCACTACTTCTTACATACAGATGCTAGTGAGAAACTGTGAATGGACACATTAAATCAGTTAATTTTGCCTGCTTTGATTAATTTCTCAGTACGGAACATCAAAAAAACATGAATCATTTAATAACGCCATGGAAAAAAGCAGAAGACTTCGAATTTATAAGGCAATAATCCCTGACTAGATTCCTGTAATATGCTATTCCTACTGCCACACCTCACCTGAGACGAATTGCAGATAAGAGCGGTATTATTATAACAGAATAGAATCTATTTGACTTAGCCCTGAAAATAGCAATTAGTTTAAAGTAGCAGCATCAAGTACTGTTATTTCATCAAACCTGCTGGGGAATATAGTGGAGCATTTCGCATTTACTCTGCCTGATATCGAGGAGACCAGGATCTTCTGTACTTACTGAACAAAGTCTCTTGTCCCGGCTGTGAAATTCTGTATGCAGTGTGAAAACTCCCTATGTGACGACCACCTGACAGTCCACAACCAGTCACTGGATCATATACTAATAGAACCCACTGGCTCTCTTGATTTCCAAAAATATTCTCTCAAATAGAAGGTAGAGCCTCAAAAAGCATTTTTCCCATTACTAACGAGTGGGTTTCCTAGACTGGTAAAGTGTATTCACAAAGTGGAAGGGATACCAAAAATTAGAAGGAGGCACTCCAATACCCATTTGAAGAGACCTAGTGGAGAGACTCAGAAAACATTTTTTCCCATTATTAAGGAGTAGGAATCCCAGACTGGTAAGGTGCATGCACTAAGTGCATGGCTGAAAAACAATTTCCTCTG
>VIAB01017263.1:0-11714 GCA_009801035.1 Oophaga pumilio
ATATAATGGGCCCCATATATGATGCTCCAGTATATGATGAGCCCGGGTGTGCCGAGTGCTGACGCCGGCCCTGGGTGTGAGCATCAGGACTGCGGCGGTGTGAGTATCAAGACTGCAGTGGTGTGAGCATCAGGACTGCGGCGGTGTGAGCATCATGACTGCAGCGGTGTGAGCATCAGGACTGCGGCGGTGTGAGCATCAGGACTGCTGCGGTGTGAGCATCTGGACTGCGGCGGTGTGAATATCAGGACTGCGGTGGTGTGAGTATCAGGGCTGCAGTGGTGAAGAGCCAGGCATGGTGCTTTTGTGCAGAGGCAAAAATATGAGGGGGGAGAGACATGGAATGTGAAGGAGGGACAGACATGGAATATGATGGGGAAGAGATATATTCTCATATTCCATGTCTCTCCCCCCCCCCTCATATTTCATGTCTCCCCCGTTCATATTTTTGCATCTGCACAAAAGCACTATTACTGAGCCTTCATCGCTGCAGCCCTCATACTCACACCGCTGCAGCCCTCATACTCACACCGCCGCAGCCCTGATACTCAGCAATGCATGAAGTCACCGCTATGCTCTTGTCGCTGCTGCTCCTCCAGTCCAAGTTGCTCCTCTGGTCAAGTAGCACGTACAGGTCACAGTGCATTCACCAACAAAATAGTGCTGCACTGTGATTCTAGCCTTTATTCTGTATTGAGCACTATGTGGGGCTCATATTGTGGAGGACTATGCGGGGGCCATTGTACAATATGGAGGACTTTATGGGAATTTAAGGGGTACAATAAAATGAAAATTACCTTGTAAGGGCTGCAAAGTTGGGAGATATGCTCTTCCGTGATCCCATTGAATATTATAATTTTTTTTGGGATGGGGGTGTCAATAAATGCGTGATCCTGCTCCGTCCACTTCTATGGGAGCAGTGGTGTAATGCGTGACCTCGCTCTGCCCACTTCTATGGGAGCAGTAGTGTAATGCATCACCCCACTCTGCCCACTTCTATGGGAGCAGTGGTGTAATGCATGACCCCGCTCTACCCACTTCTATGAGAGCAGTGGTGTAATGCGTGACCCCGCTGTGCCCACTTCTATGGGAGCAGTGGTGAAATGCGTGACGCTGCTCTGTCCACTTCTATGGGAGCAGCAGTGTAATGCGTGACACTGCTCCATCCACTTCTATGGGAGCAGCGGTGTTATGCATGACCCAGCTTCGTCCACTTCTATGGGAGCAGTGGTGTAATGCGTGACACCACTCTGTCCACTTCTATGGGAGTAGTCCTGTTATGCGTGACCTCCACTCCGTCCACCTCTATGGAGCAGTGGTGGAAGGCATGACCCCCGCTCCGTCCACTTATATGGGAGCATTGGTGTAATGTATGACCCCCATTCCATCCACTTCTATGGGACAATTGGTGTAATGTGTGACCCCTGCTCCGTCCACTTCTATGAGAACACTGGTGTAATGCGTGACCCCCACATTATTGGATTTATTTTTCCATTAATAATTAAGGCCTTCATTTAAAAGATGCACTATGTGTTTACTTGTGTTATTTTGTCTGATATTTCAATTTGTTTGTTGATCTGAAACATTTAAGTGTGACAAACATGCGAAAGGATGGGAAATCAGGAAGGGGGCAAACACTTTTTCACACAACTGTTTACCTTCCTGGCCCCATCCTGGTATAAATGTCTCTTATCCTGGGCCCCATTTAGGGGTGGACTGGGCTGGGTGGCAGATGTCCCCAGGGCTGATCCCTCAGCAGCAGTTTCAGGGGGTTGGCTGTATAATACTTTGGAAGACGGGTGCCGCCTGTACATTTAAATGGAACACATCATCAGGATTACACTGAGTAACCTATAGACAGTGTCAGGTCGGTGCCGTTATACTGATTAGTCCGGGGGTCACACATGCGAGAAATTCTCGCATGAACACCCGGCACTGCCACCGGCACTTGGACTGGAGCGTGCGGCTGCATAGAAATACATGTAGCCGCACACTCCGGTCCGAGTGCCAGCTCCAGTGCCGGGTGTACATGCGAGAGACTCGCACAAGAATCGTGCGAGTTTCTCGCATGTGTGAACCCGGCCTTAAAATGATACCTGGGTTGATGAAATCCATCTTGTGGTTGCTGTTTAATCTTTATTTTCAGTTTTGAGTTAGTGCTCTGCTTTATATATTCATAATACAGACCGCTTACAGGTCACTGATCCCTCAGTGACCTGCCCCCTATTTTACATACTGAATATAATATGCTTTGAAAAAAAAATCCCATTTATCAGGCAGGTGCAGTAGCATGATACAGAGGATAATATGCATATTTTCATTTTACTTACACATATAGTTTTAAGAATTTTTTCTTTTCAAATAAAATGGCGCTGGCGATCGCGCCAGCTCAATAACATCTATCATGTTCCGATAATAATAATAATCTTTATTTTTATATAGCTCTAACATATTCCGCAGCGCTTTACAGTTTGCACACATTATCGTCGCTGTCCCCCGATGGGGGGCTCACAATCTAGATTCCCTATCAGTATGTCTTTGGAGTGTGGGAGTAAACCGGAGAACCTGGAGGAAACCCACGCAAACACAGGGAGAACATACAAACTCCTTTCAGATGTTGTCCTTGGTGGGATTCGAACCCAGGACTCCAGTGCTGCAATGCTATCCACTGAGCCACCGTGCTGCCCATTAGATGCTACTGCGCAGGTACAGTCGGCGTCATCTTGATGAGGCCTAATTCTTTTCTCTCTGCCAAAATGGTGCCTGTGCGGTAGCATCTATAGGAACGAGCTAGATGCTACTGCACAAGTGCGGCCGCAGGCACCATTTTGATAAAGATTATTTTTTTTATACAGATGAATATGTAAGCAGAGCACACATAAAGCCCACCGACTGGTTGCATCAGGGCACCGGAATATCATTAACTCCAAACGGCAAATAAAGATTAAACAGCAACCACAAGACGGATTTCATCAACCCAGGTATCATTTTAATTAGTATAACGGCGCTGACCTGACACTGTCTGTAGGTTACTGTGCACAATCCTGCTGATAGGTTCCTGTTAAATAATGTGTATAAGTGCTGACAGCCGCATCCCAGCACTGCAGACATGCACACACTGTGTGCAGTATGTGCTGAACTCATCTCACCAGTGCCGGGCTGCTTCTTCTGGCCGGAGAAGCGCTGGGGAGCAAAATAGAGAAGGTCAGAATGGAGCCGAGGCAGGATGCTTCTTCTGGCCGGAGAAGCGCTGGGGAGCAAGATGAAGAAGGTCAGCATGGAGCCGAGGTGAGGCAGGAGGTGAAGAATGAGGTGACAGTGGGGTGAACATCTTCCTACCTGCAGTCGGTCTGTCTGTGGATCAGGCTGATCTATTACAACAGTCTGGACCTTCACACAGATCAGGTCACGCTGTCAGTGGAGTCATCGTCTCCAGTGTTACTGATCTGCGTGTAAGTTCAGTCTGAAGCAATCACAGTGATGCTGTGAGGGACAACAGAAATGTCCATTCACTCCTGAAATGTGCCCCTACCCTTGAGATGCCACAGGATCATTGTTTTCCTTTAATAAAACTCCAGGAACAAGCCCTTTGAAGCTCGGTGCCCAGCAGTTAACACAAGGGTGTGAACTCGTGTGCAGCTACAGCCAAACTGGATTCCTTTGTCTGACTCAAGCAAATGGAGACATCGTGGCACCACAAGTCACAGCCAGGCTCTGAGGTATTGAAACTGGAAAATGACCTATAATAACAGAATGCAATATGTTATGTTTCGGTAGCTGAGGAGAAATAGCAAAAATAGCCAAAGTAGCAATACACCAGAGAGGCTGGAAACTACTGTGTTGCAGGACCCTAAACTAACCGCAACACTAGAAGTAGCCATGGAGCGTACCTACGGTGATCCTAGATGCCTCGTCACAGCCGGAGAGATAGCTACACCTAAAGACAGAAAGATGAAAGCTAACTGCCCCGTAGCAGAACCCCCAAAGAAATAGGAAGCTCCCAAACATGTAATGGCGGTTAGACAAGAAGAAAATACGAACACAGACAGAAAATAGAATGAGCAAACGCTGGGGCCCAATTCTGTCTAGATAGAAAAGTATAGGAAAGAATTCTGACTGCAACCCAAAAAACCCTGACAAAAATACCAACACTTCTGATTAACAAAAAACCTGAGATCACACGATCTCTGCCACCTAAATCAGATCTCTGGTGTAACACACAGCAATTCAGCAAATAAAAAGTGACACAGGAATAGACAAAAAGTGCAAACACAACTGAGCACAAATGCAGCGCCAGGCCCCAAAAGGGGACCAGGCTGAAGTCCACTGCAATGCAGCAAACCAGCAAGGAAAATCCAACCAGAGGAAAAAAAAAACCAGCAAGTCACTTATCTGAATGAAAGCAGGAATGCAAGCTGAGCTCCAACCAAGACCTGGAAGAACAATTGATTACCGGCAAGGCTGATGGGAGTTCAGGTCACTTATATCAGACCATTCAGACCCAGCTGAAAGCCATTCAGCAATTGGTTCATTACCCTCAGCAACCACCGGAGGGAGCCCCAGCTCCGAAGTCGCCTCCAACGTATTCACAACAGCAATAGCTCTGAGACTGGCCGAGCACATAATCGGAATCGGCATTCCTTTCGCAACACGCCTGTGCCCGGCAGCCATCTGTAGCACGCTGCATTATAGAGTTACAAAGCATAGCTACCAGGAATTACATACGGTAGACATACACTCCCTGACAGAAGTTATGTCGCTTATCCATGTTATGTAAATCAAAGCTTATAACCTGACGTTAAATTCATCCATTGGCTTTATAAATTACTCTTTTGAAAGCTGAAACCCTCCCAAATTTGGTTTAGGTTAAGAAAATAAATTGGCATCAATGCTGAAATATTGATCATTTAATGAACACAGAATGGTCAGATTTTGGCGAGACAAAAGTTAACCCTGAGTGTCGGAGTCCTCTTAGGAGGAGGGGTCAGGCGAGGGTGGTGATTCCCTCTGTGCATAGTGGGGGTATGAGTGTGGTGACACAGGGGGACGCCTCTGTTGTCGGTTCCTCAAAGAGTTCACCATCTTGTGGCAAACGTGTGCGTGGCAATAAACGTTCAGGTCTGTACCTGTGTGTGAACGAGTATGTGTGGGTGTCCACCAAAAACATCAGGTGAAAGTGGGCTACTGGGACCTGGAGTTCTAGGGTGATGGAGCCATTCTCGGCCCGGGGACTTTCCAGCTGGAGTTACCAGTAATGCACATACACAACACATTCCCCAGGTCGGCGCTCTGGAGATTTGTGGCGCCTCTGGAGCCTACGTTGTTGTCACCTCCATCGGCCTGCATTTGCCATAAACCTGAGGGTCAGATGACTGCAGAGGTAAACTTTGGTAGATCAAGGTGACCTCACCGCATGCCGTTTTCTGGTGAGGTCTGGTATTGAGGGTTGAGGCCCCTCATTAAAAGGGGGGTACTGTCACAATCCATTTTTGGATTTGTGGCAGATCTGGTTCCATTGAGTTAAAACTTTTTCACTTTTGGACCATTGGGGGTTGTGTTTTCCCTGCTGGCAACCTGGTGTTACTGCAGTGTTGCTGGGTCAGCTGATGTGGGTGGTGACCACTCCCACCATCCTTTGAAAGGTCACCTGATGCATCAGCTGACTGTTGGGGATACAGGTCCTTTCTGGAAACCAGCCTAGGAGGAGCAGCTCTCTAGTGTCAGCCACATCTGGTGTTTGGAGTCCAGTTGCTTTGTTTTCTGCTGTGTGGAGCTTAGCAGCAGTGTTCACAAGCTAAGTGTGGTGCTTTTTGTTACCATGTCCCTTTGGTGTTTGTCACTTCCCCCTGTGTTTATTATTTGCAGAGGTGAGGCTAGTGCTCCTTGCCAGCCAATGCACTAGCCAGGGCAGTAGTAGGTAACAACTAGGGATGAGGCATCCTGATGGCGGCAGGGGGAAGGACCTGCATAGGGCATTTGGGGAGTGCAGGGACAGGCTCAGGTTTGAGCTCAGGTGGTGACCATCCCTCATTCCCTATTATTAGGGCCTTCCTCTCACCTTTTCAATCCCGTTGTGCGTGAGTTGTGCAATCCGCTGACTGACCACCCGTTGCGTTGAGGCACACATCATGACAGTCTCACATAATATTAAACTTTATTGTTGTAGACAGATATCCAGACAAAATAGTAAAAACCCAAATGTAGGGCAGTGTGAATATCTATTAGTTACAGGCATTAAGTTAGAGACATCACTAAAGACCCAATACAGATGTACATATGCAGATACAACTGGCTGTAGTGTAGCCTGATCGTTGTGGATAGTATGCTGCTTCTTTAGTGCTCAGTCTTCCATTGTTGCTTTGTATTCCAGACTCCAGGTTTTTTTTCATCTCAGTTATTCGTCTTGGTAGATGAGAATGCCATCTTGTGGTTATTATCAGTATTGCATGTCTTAACAGGAACGACCTGGATAAGACGATATTAGGTTGATATGATTACAAATACAGATCTGATTCTAAATTATATATACACAGTCTATCCAGCTTAAAATCTGTAGATCTAGATATATACAGAGATATATGGTGCAAAATACAGTGGGTTCGGAAAGTATTCAGACCCCTTTAAATTTTTCACTCTTTGTTTCATTGCAGCTTTTAGTAAATGCAAAAAAATTCTTTTTTTTTCTCATTAATGTACACTCTGCACCCCATCTTTACTGAAAAAAACCCCAGAAATGTAGAAATTTTTGCAAATGTATTAAAAAAAGAAAAACTGAAATATCACATGGTCATAAATATTCAGACCATTTGCTCAGTGTCGAGTAGAAGCACCCTTTTGAGCTAGTACAGCCATGAGTCTTCTTGGGAATGATGCAACAAGTTTTTCACACCTGGATTTGGGGATCCTCTGCCATTCTTCCTTGCAGATCCTCTCCAGTGCTGTCTGGTTGGATGGTGAACGTTGGTGAACAGCCATTTTCAGGTCTCTCCAGAGATTCTCAATTGGGTTTAGGTCAGGGCTTTGGCTGGGTCACTCTGAGAGGCTTCCGTTGGGCCACTCTGCCATAAAGTCACAACTGGTGGAGGGCTGCAGTGATAGTTGACTTTGTGGAACTTTCTCCCATCTCCCTACCTCATCTGTGGAGTTCAGCCACAGTGATCTTGGGGTTCTTCTTTACCTCTTTCACCAAGGCTCTTCTCCCATGATTGCTCAGTTTGGCTGGACGGACAGGTCTAGGAAGACTTCTGGTGGTCCCAAACTTCTTCCATTTAAGGATTATGGAGGCCACTGTGCTCTTAGGAACCTTGAGTACTGCAGAAATTCTTTTGTAACCTTGGCCAGATCTGTGCCTTGCCACAATTCTGTGTCTGAGCTTCCTGGCCAGTTCGTTTGACCTCATGATTCTCATTTGGTCTGACATGCACTGTGAGCTGTGAGGTCTTATATAGACAAGCGTGTGCCTTTACAAATCAAGTCATATCAGTTTAATTAAACACAGCTGGACTCCAATGAAGAAGTAGAACCATCTCAAGGAGGATCACAAGGAAATGGACAGCATGTGACTTAAATATGAGTGTCTGAGCAAAGGGTCTGAATGCTTATGACCATGTGATATTTCAGTTTTTCTTTTTTAATAATTTTGCAAAAATGTCTACAATTCTGGTTTCTATCAGTCAAGATGGAATGCAGAGTGTATATTAATGAGAAAAAAATGAACTTTTTTGCATATACCAAATAGCCAAAGAATGAAAAATTTAAAGGGGTCTGAATACTTTCCAAACCCACTGTACATAGAAATTTTTTTCAACAAATAGATGAGCATCAAATCCATACTCTCACCTTCCTGGGCTTTCCGTCTCAGTCCATAGATTGCCTTAGCAGGTGGGGAGATGTTCCCGAAGACATGTACCTTCACCCGTAGTCTATGACCATCTTGTGGACATCATTGTCTTTGCGACATAGAAACCTGAGGTAGTTTTTACTGTCTTCTCCCACAAAAGAACAATATAACTGAATGTCCACCATTACTGAAACAGGTTCTTGTCTGAAACAAATCAGCACTCCTTTAAGGCTGCTATTTAGGTTAGGCTCAGTGAGGAGCTATTGAGAGAGATGCCTTCATACTGAGCACTGGAGTCAAGAACACCACTATGATTTGGTTAGGTTTGCGAGGGTGATAGACACAAAAGGATGGAAGGTACCAGCATTCTTCTCCTTCCTTCAGTGATGATGCAGGCTCTGCATGACCTCTGACAAAGATATTTTGCATGAAGTCTTCATCTTAAAAGTTTTCTCTTTAGGATATGTTTTAAAGATGAAAACCTTGTTGTTGCTTGGTGCAGATTGTTTAGCAGCCTTGTTCTTTGAGAACAAAAGGATAAAGGTGCTACCCAGCTGTTGGAATCATCCTGGGCAAATTCCTTTTCCATAATCCTCATGAATTCTTTATCCTCTCTTGCAGGTTACAGCTTTTTGTCTTCAGTTGTAGATTTGAACACTGTTGACCAGAGGTTGTCATCACAGGAGGGGAACATGTTCATGCTGTCAGGGGTTTCTTGCTGCCACTTACCATCATTCAGCTTTTCTTTCACCAGTAATGATGTGGGCATGGCTGAAAGTAAGTGCTGTGACCATTTGCCAAGACATGAATCTTAGATATGGAAATCCTTTAAGGCCTGTTCATAATATCTATGCAGATATTACCTATGATAACCCAGCCTAGATTAAAGCATTAAGCAAATGGAGCATCATGTGGTCCATTGATTTGCTGACGTACCTTGTATAGCCGGAGAATTTCACTGTCGAGCAGAATCAGGATATTTGCGCTGTTGTCAAGAGCTGGTATCTTGTTGGCTATAGTCTTTAGATGAGGGTGGTGAAGAGCAGCCTCTGGAGTTGGGATCTCCTCTCTGTTGGATGGTATTTCGTTGCAATCGACAAGAGTGGATAGGGGTATCTCAACTTTGTTCTCAAGAGAAGATACTATAAATCCATTTGCCCTTATCCTAGAGACCTCCGTAACACCACTACAGGTGCCCAGGGTGTAGGGGTTAGCATTTCCCTTTATATTAAACAGATCAAAGAGTTCTGACTTTGCAAGTGATCGGTTAGTCTGATCATCCAGGATGACATTCACCTTTGCAGTTTTCTCTGGTTGACCCTTGAGATGTACGTACACCATGCATATCTTTTCACACAATTTTGTCCCAGAGGCCATCTCCGGAGACTTCTGTGCATGAAGAAGATTTTGTGGTAGTGGCATGGGGTGGTAGTTATGGGCAAGTCCACTAAGTCATAGTCAGTGAGCACTCTGGCCCCTTGCACATAGAAAGACAGATAAAGTCCCAGCCCTGTGGCACAGTCATTTACCTTCATCACAAGATCACTCTCAACACTGGGAATGCGTCCTCCGGATGCACCACAAGCCAAGATAGCGTTCCAACGTTTGAAACTTTTAATGAACATGAGGTAACATGAGGTAAATAAAGTAATGCTTCCTGTGCTTTCCCTGCATCTTCACCAAGTTTTCCAGCATCAACGGCTCCCATCCGGATTTTGGGAACCAACAGTCCATCTGCCGTCGCTCCAGCAGAACCAGTGCCCATCTGCACTGCACAACAGTCTATTGGAGCTTCCATTCGCTGGACCGGGGCACCCTCCGTTCCTGGCTGTGGAAAGCGTCTTGCCCTGGGCAAGCCTGTCTGGCCACTGCTGGAGAGACAGGAAAGCACTGTAAGCCGGCCGGACTAGCCCCTTCTTAACTCCTTCTGTCCCTGAGCTAATTATATACAAGGCAGTTACATAGCATATACAACACATTACGCATTACATATTAATGCATGACAGGACAACACACAACACCAATACACAGCAGAACAGTGTAACACATAAGGAAACCATTGAGGTGTCATATGGGCGCAGTGTGTAGGAGAGAGGAGGCAATCGAGGGTCCCCGCCACCTCCTTACAGTAGGACTCACTGCTTGATATGCATCCTCTCCACCATGCCTTGTGGTGGAAGAAGGCGTAAGTGCTGCAGAGTTTGGTTGGGATGGATTGAGCGTTTGTACATTATTCTCACTGTCACACTCCAAATGCTTAACAGCAATTTTACAGTCTTTAGCAAAGTGTTCAGTAGAAGTGCAACATCTAGAACATAACATATCCCAAAGTTCTTTAGAATCTCCTTGTGTTCCTGGAGCAGTTTCTTTCTGAAGCCGATGCACTTCTTTAGGGGATGTGGCTTTTTATGAATGGGATACAGTCGATTAGAGTTTTCAACCTTTTCACCTTTGTTGCTCTTGTCAGGAGATGATGAAAGTGTGGGAAGAACATCAGTCTTCTTGACCAACACTGGATGTCTGCGGTTTCTGTTATTAGGATGTAGACTTTCAAATTTGGGAGATGATAAACCAGGGCCACTGGGCTCTCCATAGGAAAAGCTTGGGTCAGTCTTACTCTCTGCAATACTTTTGATAAACTAACAGAAGTAGGAAAATGGAGGAACGGAGCCTTGGTTTTCTTTTTTGTGCCTTGACCCAAGTGTGGTCCACTTTTCTTGAATATTGTACAGTAGGATTTGGATTTACAATTGGATTTACCCCACGAGCAGTGTCCAGGTAGCTGAGGTCAGGAAGGTGCGTGTCTGCTTTGGTCAGCTGGAGCTTTAACAGGAGGTCACTGAGCTTTTGGAATTCTGAACTGTCCTTAAAATAGGACATGAATTACACCATCTCTAAAGAAGACTTGTGATTCATTAACCCATGTGATCGTCTAACTCCAAGTGTTCCAGGGGGACGTGACACTCTCCACTATTATTATTATTTATGAAAATTTATGTTTCTATATCATGAGGTCATAACTGATTGAGGGCCTATAGCTCAACCCCCACAGCTGTCAGTAAGTGTGATTTGTGTACATGTGTAAACAAAGTATGACTGTTTATACTCATGTACAATCCGTATATAGCAGTCATTGTGAGCGTGGGGGGCCTTCATTTATGAAAGGATAATACAGGTGTTGTGTGATGGGGGCCTCCAGCCACCCATAAATGATTGAGGGCTCCCTCACCCACCACCCATAACTGATTGAGAGCTCCCTCACTCACACAGTTGTACACACATTATACATGTGTGACAACTCCTGGAGTGGACCCTCTGGGTCGCGATACCAACCCACCTCGGGCGAGCTGACCTAGTGAGAACCACCCCCTATACAGGGAGCGTCAGGGGCAGACCCAGGGGGATAAAGTACCACAACTACTGGAACCATGTGGCCGGCTCACAGAAGACGGGAAAGACCGTGTTAGCAAAGTGAAGATGGGAGTACGCAGGATTCGGAAGTGTGCAAAGCGAGGACACGGGAACACGCAGAGTACAGGATAGTGCAAGGCATGTACATGGGGGCACGCAGGGTACAGGATAGTGCAAGGCGTGTACATGGGGGTGCGCAGGAGACAGGAGTGCGTATAGCGTGCGCCGAGAAGCACACTTGGGTAAGAGGCAAAACAGGGCGCGTGCGAGGAAGCACGCCTGGGTACAAAGCAAGGCAGAGCGCGCGCTGGGAAGCACGCCTGGGTATAAGACAAGGCCGAGCGTGCGCTGGGAAGCACGCCTGGGTATAAGGCAAGGCAGAGCATGTGCTGGGAAGCACGTTTGGGTACAACTCAGGCGACCTGAGTACAGAGAGCAGCCAAGCAGGGACCAAGCAGGTCTA
>VIAB01017265.1:34781-48093 GCA_009801035.1 Oophaga pumilio
TCCGAGTTCTGCCGTGCGCCCAAACAGTGGTTCTCCCCACATATGGAGCATCAGCATACTCAGGACAAATTAGACAACAACTTTTGGGGTCCAATTTCTCCTCTTACCCTTGGGAAAATAAAAAATTGGGTACTAAAAGATAATGTCTGTGAAAAAAATGATTTTTTTTTCACGGCTCTACAATATAAACTTGTGTGAAGCACTTGGGGGTTCAAAGTGCTCACCACACATCTAGATAAGTTCCTTAGGGGGTCTAGTTTCCAAAATGGTGTCACTTGTGGGGGTTTTCCACTGTTTAGGCACATCAGGGGCTCTCCAAACGTGACATGGCGTCCAATCTCAATTCCAGCCAATTTTGGTTTGAAAAAGTCAAACGGCGCTCCTTCCCTTCCAAGCCCTGCCGTGCGCCCAAACAGTGCTTTTCCCCCATATATGGGGTATCACATATGGGGTATCGGCTTACTCAGGAGAAATTGCACAACAACGTTATATGTCAATTTTCTCCTTTTACCCTTGTGAAAATAAAAAAATTGTTTGTAAAAGATCTTTTTGTGACTAAAAAGTTAAATGTTAATTTTTTTCTTCCCCATTCCAAAACTTCATGTGAAGCACCTGAAGGGATAAAAAACTTCTTGAATGTGGTTTTGAGTATATTGAGGGGTGCAGTTTTTAGAATGGTGTCAATTTTGGGTATTTTCTGCCATATAGACTCCTCAAAGTGACTTCAAATGTGAGGTGTTCCCTAAAAAAAATGGTTTTGTAAATTTTGTTGTAAAAATGAGAAATCGCTGGTCAACTTTTAACCCTTATAACTTCCTAACAAAAAAATTTTTGTTTCCAAAATTGTACTGATGTAATGTAGACATGTGGGAAATGTTTTTTAGTAACTATTTTGTGTGACATATTTCTCTGTTTTAAGAGCATAAAAATTAAAAGTTTAAAAATTGCAAAATTTTCAAAATTTTCGCCATATTTCCGTTTTTTTCATAAATAAACGTAAGTTATATCGAAGAAATTTTACCACTATCATGATGTACAATATGTCACGAAAAAACAATCTCAGAATCACCAAGATCCGTTGAAGCGTTCCAGAGTTATAACCTCATAAAGGGACAGTGGTCAGAATTGTAAAAATTATTATTATTATTATTATTGTTTATTTCTATAGCACCATTGATTCCATGGTGCTGTACATGAGAAGGGATTACATACAAATTACAGGTATCACTTACAGTAAACAAACTAACAATGACAGACTGATACAGAGGGGAGAGGACCCTGCCCTTTCGGGCTTACATTCTACAGGATTGTGAGGCAGGAGACAGTAGGTCGGGGGGTTGCAGCAGTTCCGGTGTTGGTTGAGGCAATATCTCCGGTAGTGGTGAGGAGGTAGCAAGGTCATTGCAGGCTGTAGGCTTTCCTGAAGAGGTGGTTTTTCAGGTTCCGTCTGAAGGATCCGAATGTGTTTGATAGTCGGACGTGTTGGGGCAAAGAATTCCAGAGGATGGGGGATATTTGGGAGAAGTCTTGGAGGCGGTTGGGTGAGGAGCGAATAAGTGTGGAAAAATTGGCCCGGTCATTAACATGCAAATAACCCTCGGGAGTAAAGGGGTTAAGGCGGTATTGAATTTGCATAGATTTTTTTTCTTATTTAAGTAGTGGAAAAAAAATGTGAAATTTATATATAAAAAAAAAAAAAAATGGTGTCACCATTTCTGAGACACAAATAATAATAAAAAAAATGTGATCCCCATGAGAAAGCCATAGGTGATATATAAGTTTAAGTTGTGCTCCATTACAAGGTGTGTATTTACCTTTATGTATTACTTTTTATCCTTGCATTCTATTTGTTATGTACTTTTTGGCATTGTTCTATTCCCTGCTCCTTGCTGGGTTTTACTTTATACTGCCATATGGGAGTGTATATTAATACATGTATGTTCACACATTGCCTTTTCGCTGTTTTTTTAACGCAAATTAAAAGCTGCCTTTTACAGTATCAGCAAAAGCTGAGATTTCAGAAATCTCACGCACACACGTTGTTATCTGTCCGTGTCTCAAGAATGGGATTTTTGCAGCACACATGTAGCAACGTTGACGCACCAGTACCACAGGGATGGCCGCCGGGGAAGTAGCGGCTACTGTAAGCCACTGTCCCCCTGCAGCTGATGCTCATCGATCTCCTCTGCTCGCAGGCAGAGCAGGGAGAATGACAGCCGGCTTCAGCACCAGCCGCAGGGGGACAGAGGTTTACATTAGCGCTTCTTTCTCGGCGGCCATCCGTGCACAAGGAGGACCGTGCTGCGGGAAAAAACAGACATGTCAGCGTGTTTTGCACACGGACATACGGTCCGTGAAAACACGTTGACATGTGCATAAGCCCATTCATTTGAATGGGTCTACGTGTGTCTGAGTCTCTGGTACGTGAGAAAACTGTCACTACACGTACCGGAGACACTGACTAGTGAAACTGGCCGAAAACTGTCCCACCAGTTAATCCCTTTAGTGAACACCTATAAAAAAAAAGCAAGGCAAAAAATTATGCTTTTTCATCACACCGCCGAACAAAAAATAGAATAAAATGTAATTAAAAATATGAATGTAAACAACAGTATTGCTGAAAACGTCATCTTGTCCCGCAAAAAACAAGCCGCCATACTGCTCCATTAGCGGAAAAATTAAAAAAAAGTTATAGCTCTCAGAATAAAGCAATGCAAAAATAATTATTTTTTCTTTAAAAGTTTTTATTGCGTAAAAGTGCCAAAACACACAAAAAACTTTATACATGTGGTATCGCTGTAATCATACTGACCAGAAAAATTGAGCTGCTTTATCAATTTCACCACAGGACAACTCTGCTGCCTCATTGTGAATGTATCCCTCAGGATGTTTCATCTGAATAACGTCACTCGGAGATTTAGATGCAAACGCCGATGTAAATGCTCAGTGTAGAGTGCCGGATAAATGTGATCCCAAATATTATGTAAAGTGTTCCTGACAAAAGCTTCAAATCAAGCCATAAAAAAGCAAGTCTCCACATGGGTCCGTCATCTGTCAAGGGAAATAGAGGGGGCTTCCAAGTTACTGGTAGTACAAAGGATCTGAAAAAGCAAAATGGCTCCTTGCCCCCCCCAAAAGAAATCCAGCGAATTCTTCATTCCCAAATCCAAATGCTCTCCTCTCTTCTGAGCCCCTCAGTGTATCTAAACCACATTTAGCATCCACATGTTTGGCATTTCTATAGAGATGACAGCCCGCCTACCGTAATTTATGGGAGCATGTCTACAAAGCATGAGCTGTGCACAAAGTACTGGCCACTACAACGTACTGGTCACTACAACGTACTACTTACTACAATGGCAGCTTGCAATTTCCACTCAGCAACATCCATTGCTGCTCGTTCCTGGAAAACATTCAAAGAGTCAAAATTGTCACTACACCTGTAGATAAATTCTCAAAGGGGTATAATTTCCAAAATAGGATCACTTGAGGGGAGGAGTCTGCTCTTCTAACCCTTAGCAGCTCTGTATAAGGAGTCAGCAAACTATTCTAGGAAAATCTGCGCTCCTGGAGGCAAATAGCACTCTGTCCCTCCCGAGTCTCACCGAATGGCTAAGCAGCACTGTACAGCCACATTTGGGGTATTTCCACATTCAGCACAAATTGTGGGAACCTTCTGGTGCCATTTTTGCCCTTTTCTCATTGTGAAAATGTAAAATCTGGGGCTAAAACTAAATTTTAAACTGTAATTTTTTTTCACTGCCCAATGGTAGTGTCAATATGATCACTGCACCTCAAGGGCTCTGACAATGTGACATGGCACCCTTAAACCAGTCCTGAAAAATCTGAACTCCAATATGGCACTTCTTCCTTCTGACCTTTGCACTGTACCTCAAAATTAGTTTTCAACCACATATGGGGTATCGGTGTACTCAGGTATGATTGCACAACAATCCTGTTACCCTTGTTAAAATAAAAATAATTGGGGCTAAAATATCACTTTTGTGGGAAAAATATGATTTTTTTTATTTTCATGGCCTTACATTATGAACTTCTATGAAGTACCTGGGTGTTCAATGCGCTCACCACACAATTAGATAAATTCCTTGAGGGGGTCTAGCTTCTAAAATGGGGTCACTTGTGGGGGATTTCTACTGTTTAGACACATCAGGGGTTCTTCAAACACAACATGACACCCGCAGACCATTCAATCAAAGTCTGCGTACCAAAACATCACTCCTTCCTTTCTGAGGCCTGCCATACGCCCAAACAGTAGTTTTCCCCCATGTATGGGGTATCGGCGTACTTAGGAGAAATGACACAACAAACTATGGGGTCCAATTTTTTCTGTTACCCATGGGAAAATAAAAAATATTTTTTATTTTCAAGGCTCAACGTTATAAAAATCTGTGAAGCAGTGGGTGGTTCGAGGTTCTAACTAGTGATGAGCGAGTATGTTCGTTGCTCGGGCTTTCCCTAGCACGCTCGGGTGATCTCCGAGTATTTTGGCGTGCTCAGAGATTCCGTTTCTGTTGCCGCAGCTGCATGATTTGTGGCTGCTTGACAGCCTGAATACATGTGGGGATTGCCTGCTTGTTAGGGAATCCCCACATGTATTCAGGCTGTCAAGCAGCCGTAAATCATGCAGCTCTGGCAACAGAAACTAAATCTCCAAGCATGTCCAAATACTCGGAGATCACCCAAGCGTGCTCGGGGAAAACCCGAGCAACGAGCATACTCGGTCATCACTAGTACTCACCACACAGCTTATGTCACGGTACATACACAGTATGTCCTATGCATATACACCGTATTAACATTAACCATATAAAGATAGTCATATTGTGCATCTAGGTCAGATCATTGCTAAAAATACACAGTATTTTAATCCTGCCACGGAATGCAGATGTCTATGTCAGCAAGAGAATACAGATTACATGAATTCCTGGTAATAATACAGCTGCTTTAGTATTCAACCTTTATAAGAACATATCTGTTACAAGCATGATAATCGCTTTTACAGAAGACTTTTATTAGACTGACTATATTCTGCCTCAATGGCAGAAATGTAGAAAACAAAATGCAAAGTAAAAAACAAGTGGAAATAAAAATAAGGGGATTTCAAGTCGCCACACCACCTATTACATGGAGCTAAATTATTGACCCAAACACGTGCTCAACTTTTACTTGAATTAAGTCTGTGTAAATTTCGTACACGTGCATTTTACAATGAATTCATTGATTTTTACAGAGCATCAATGTTGCGGGATGAGGAGTAGCTTTCCTACTTTGCAGTTATAGATGTAACAAATGGCATAAACAATGGCACAACTAGAGTCTGATGGTCCCTGCTGCAAAGATTTGGACCCCCTCCTTCCTTCCTCATATATACCGTACATACATTTCCTTTATCTTGGTATATATACAGTATACGTCCTCTCATGGTTCATATGTCCCTTATCCTGGGGCAATCCTGGTATATACATATATCCCCCATCCTGGTATATATGTCCCTTATCTTGGCCCAATCCTGGTATAAATATATATATCCCCCATCCTGGTTTATGTCCCTTATAATGGGTCCCATTCTGGTATATACAAGAAAAAAAAGGTAGCACACTGTAGCGCTATAGCTTGCAAACACGAAATATGAAAAATATGAAAAATGAATTGCATCATTACCTTAGAAATATGAAAAATTGAGAAGTCTTAGCGCATAAGATGGCCAAATTATGTGAGCCTGATAGCCTCGTCAAGGCTCTTCTCGTATATCAGGTCCTACCTAATGGTCACAGGCTTTTTAATTACAACAGGTTCATCACCCCTCCACAGAGATGTAGATTTTAGTCTGAAGAGAGGATTCATATGTTCCCATGCAGACAGACTTTTCTAAGCGAGGATAGGCATTAGTTAGGACCTGATATACGAGAAGAGCCTTGACGTGGCTATCAGGCTCACATAATTTGGCCATCTTATGCGCTAAGACTTCTCAATTTTTCATATTTCTAAGGTAATGATGCAATTCATTTTTCATATTTTTCATATTTCGTGTTTGCAAGCTATAGAGCTACAGTGTGCTACCTTTTTTTTTTTCTTGTATGTATATGAGTTGGTGACTCTAGGTTTAGCACCTGTTCACACTGAATCTATGTTTGGATGTGCCGGTCAGTTTTTTGATATCCATTCTGGTATATATACACCCCATCCTGCTAAATACATCCTGCATCCTGGTATATGTTCCCACTCTGCCGCTGTTTGCATAGAAAAAAAATGCTACTCTCCTTCCCTCCCCCACTGCACTGTTTCCTCTTCTGAAGCAATCAGCTGAGTTCAGAGTGCAAGCAACGGAAGCACGTCAGCTGCTGGCCTCTGGGTCCGTTGCCCGCAATACAGTTCAACTGGATGTGCGTCCGAGGACACACATCCAGTTGAAGCTTCTGCTGGCGTCGGCAGTCCGCTCACCCCCATGGGCCTGGGCCCCCAATGCTGGTCATTCATTTCATATGTTGGGCCAAAGGGTATAGTAAAGACGGCCCCATCTCTAACTATTGATTTCACTCACTGTAAATAAAGAGGTTAGAATGTAGGATTACTATATATTAGCAAACTGCAATTTAAAGCACTCGTTCTCGCTCTTCTCTAAATCTACAAAGCATTTCACTTGTTGGGGCAGCAGTTTACACGCCTGGCTGCTTTTCTGCATGCAACCTCCTTTTTTGTGGCCTCCCTTCTAAGACTCTTGCATCCCTCCAATCTATTCTAAGCTCTGCTGCCCGACTAATCCACTTATCCACTGTTTAGTAGAATATCATTTTTTATTACAGTGGATCTTCATTTACTATGTTAATACAGGAAAAGGATATTCATGGCCTTTCCTTATCTCAGCCCTATACTCCTGAAAGGTCCTGATGTCCAGAACCAGACCAGCCTCTGGACAGACAAGATGCTGTTTTTAGACAAATAGCGGACCCTATTTCTCCGATCCCTGCAAATGCTAACTTTCCCATCATGTGCTGCACATGTACATAACAGACGGCTGTGACGTGCGTTGAAGCTCCGCCAACAGCCCAGTTACTCAGGGAGGCTGGGTCCCTCCTCAGTGATGCCGGATCAGCTTTGAGTTCCGGAAGTTGACATGACATCACCGGACATCAGAGACAGCTGCAGCAGGGGGTCACATGATGGGGATGAAAGGACAGCAATAAACCTGTGAGTGAAGTTATTTGGAAGGTATTTGAACAAAGCCTTATTTCCAAGGTTTAAATTGATCTGCCCACTACACATTGTAGTGGACAACCTCTTTAAATCCACAGCATATCCACTCTTTCTGCAATTTTGCAGCTTTTTTTACCCACAGAAAGTAATGAAAAAACACTTGGTTGCCTTTTTGCAGCAGTTTTGGTGGATAAAATTAACCTTATTAAATATGTACTGTAGACAAATCAAAACAATTCATCCACGCCCAAAAATTGGACAAAAATTTGATCAAAAATACTGAAATATGGACAATTTGAAAACAGCATTTTTACCACCAAGAGAGCAGGTTTTGGCTATTGAAAAAATACCCTGCAAAAATGCAAGGTGTTAACATAGACTTATGGGTATGTGCACACATTAATTATTTGCTGCAGACATTTCTGCTACAAACACTGAAAGTCTTGGCAGGAACAACAGCATAAAATAGAGGCGTTTTCTATGCATTTGACACCATTTTTATGTGTTTTTCCCCATTCATTAGAAATACGTGAACTAAAGCTGCAAAAATGCTGAAAGAATTGACATGATGCAGATTTGAAACTGCTTCTAATCTGCAAGAAAAAAGCAACATGTGAATGAGACTTCAGGAATCTCATTCACTTTACTGGCACTAAGAAATTCTTCAGTCCAGTTTTTTTTTTTTACAAAACTGAATGAAAAAAATAACAAAAAGGCAGCAAATACTGTAACTCAGCTAAGTTGATATAAGGTATAATTTTATTTTCGAGTGTCATTACATCATATAGTGGATGTGGAGACACTGGGGGGGGGGGTTGGTGGGCACCCCAGTCCGCTAGCTGAAACTGCATGGACCAGGAATCGTCCCGCCAAATGCCCGCTCTCCTTTTAACGTGGGCATAACGCTACTCAGACAACACAGGGTGAGGGTAAAACAGTGTGGCAATTCTTTATTGAACCACAAAACAGGCAGATAAAACGTAGAACAGTCCCAGCAAAATATTCCAAGAAGATGCACATTACAGGGTCTCACCTTTCCGCTGACTTGCTGTGATAATAGCAGCTGTTACTTCAGAGCTTCCAAGGTCGACTGCCCCACCTGTGGCACGCACACAGAGAGGAGGTAACAACAAGCATAGAAAGATGGCAGTCCATTCAGATACAAGGCCAGTTGACAGGAGGGTCACAACCTGGCTTCATATTCAAGGGTTGATTAGCACACCTGTGGCACGCACACAGAGAAAAGGTAACAACAAGCGTAGGAAGATGACAGTCCATTCATGTACAAGGCCAGTTGACCAAAGAGTCACGACCTGGCTTCTCTGAACATCTCCGTGGAGCCATGCAACCGGCGGGTCCCAATCCTGGCTTTCTCCAAACGTGTCCATGGTTGAGTGATGGTCAATGGAGCAGATCTATATTCTTCCAATGGGGCCGACGTCCCTTAGGTAGATATTCTGTAGAATGATAAATCTGTGTCTGTTGTGATGGAGCCATGATGTCTTGACTGAAGTTCTGTCACTGGATGTTTTGATAGCTTGGCTGAATCTCTGGCTCTGTCTCTTTATATAGAGGCATGTGACCTATTTTTACAATTAACAAATGTCCTTCAATCCAGCATCACAGACAAGGAGATGAATGGTGACGACCAAGTCGCATTGTCTGAATATGTAATCTATTTGCATAGATTTTCCTCCTGTTTGGAATGCCAACATGCAGGCTGGCATGGACAATGTATAATTATCATATCACTAAACATCACTAGTCATCAAGGATAACAGCACAATATGTTATTTCAAATGTCAATTTGCAAGTCAATATTACAGGCATACACAAGCAAAAGTCTGTTTCCTTGTCCAACGAGGAAAAAAACACATAAAATTCAAAAGTAAACATATAGATAACAGTCTATTCTTTCAGGCTTGCTAAAATAGTCATTTGGTTAATTAAGATATAATGCTGTGGAATTTAAAAGTAGAACTTGTTTCCAAAAATATATTATCATATGTCAATGGAAAAATACAAAACTTCTGACCCTGGAAGATGGGCATGAAAAACCAAAAGAAGAAAAATTAAAAATGGCCACACATCGGGGTTAAATATGTGCTATATCAAATTCCATAAGGGATACTTGAAACATTATCCAAAATGTTTATCTTAGTCTCCGTTCACATTCATGCCTTGATTTCCATTTTGATGCATCATATTAACTTTTCTCTAGTGATGAGTGAGTATACTCGTTGCTCGGGTTTTCCCGACCATGCTCGGGTGGTCTCCGAGTATTTGGAAGTGCTCGGAGATTTAGTTTCTGTTGCCGCAGTGGCATGATTTATGGCTACTGGACAGCTTGAATATATGTGAGGAATGCCTGTTTGTTAAGGAATCCCCACATCTATTCAGGGTGTCAAATAGCCGCAAATCATGCAGCTACGGCAACAGAAACTAAATCTCTGAGCACTTCCAAATACTCGGAGATCACCCGAGCATGCACGGGAAAACCCGAGTAACAAGTATACTCACTCATCACTACGTTGTCTCTTGAGTAGGTCCATTTTTTATTTTTATTGCTTTATAATAGGTATGTAGTTATCCTTATTTTACAGTTTATAAAGAAAGCAGCCAGTATCTTCATATCAGAATTACAGGCTGTAGACATCGATAATTTCTAATCACAATGATTTATTATGGTTTTCCAATGAGTCTGTAAAAATATAGTCTATCCTTGATTTTTTGACGAGCTGTCCAAAAAAAAATTAAAAGCAAAATTGTCAACCATGTAACAAGACTTTAAATATCCTGGTTGTCTGCACTTTACTCTACACTGATGTTTTAAAACGTCAATTCCGAGTAAGGTGCTGAGATTGTGCAGCTGCAAGAGTAGGATGCCGGCAGTCATAGACAACAAGACTTCACATATACAAGGCAGAGATGGTTTATAAAAATAATTTCTACAGAAAGGAGAACACAAGTTAAAATGTTTTATGATCATATAAAACTAAATGTGAAAAACGTATTTCATGTTTTTTTTTTATTTTTACATTTGCCAGCATATCAGCAAAAAAAACAGTATAAAAATTACAATTTTTTTTTCTGAAAAAAAAAACAAAAATTATTTGAATATCTGAACAGCAACATCTTTTAGAACCAAAACAAGTGCATTTATAAAAAGTATGTGCCTGGTCAGGAAAGGAGAAAATGGACCAGTCCTTATTTCCAAACCTGACAACCAGACCAACAGAGAAAATACATAATGCAATATAACCTTTGCAGAAATAATGTCTTTTTATGCAGCCTTTTTCTTTTATCTCTAGCAACAATGCTTTTCGTTCACTGTAACAATATTTTTCTGGTACGATTTATACATGTTGTCTGCGGTTGCATCCCACGAGGAAGCAAGATTGCTACAATGATTAATCACTATTCTTTTAACAAGATTGCAATCTCCATAAAAATAAAAAATAAAACTTCAGCTAAGCAAACATCCTCCCTTGGTAATCCAGGATTATACACTACCCTTTCTAAATAAGCCCATATTATTAGCTGTTCTAGATGGCCGGAAGCACATTAATAACATTTTATTTTAGATGGGTAAATTAGGGCCAAATTCATAACGGGGTGGTCTCACGCAATCTGCTTCTCTTTTTCCATTCCTAAGAATGCAAGCACATCATGACCAAGCTCCATGACGTGGATGTGAAATGCCATGACATATGACTAGTCATTCTCATTATAGCCGAAATCTGTTCTCATTTCCAAAATGAGTTGGAAAAGCAAGAACCAATGGAGCAGAGGAGGAGATGCCACCTCATCAACCCTTTCTAACTGGCACTTGACTATATGAACTATACATTGCATGTTCTCACTTCATAACTTGAGTATTTCTGGGATTGAAAATGGCTGATCTATCAATAAAATATATTTTCTTATGTCTTATCATGAGATTTGGATGTCACAAAGAGATGTATCTCAGTGCTAGCATGGAAGACTCAATACACTTAAATGTACACTGTAGATGCAATGCGAGTTGTTGATTATGCATTGATCATGTGCTCCACTAAGAATACTTAAAGGGAATCTGTCACCCTAAGCTGGCGGGATATTTAAATGATGGCAAGTCAGGTCAGATGGGCGGTGTTTTGGGTACTTGCCTTAACATGTTGTTCGCCGCTGTCTCCAATATTTCTGGGAATTGTAGTCGTTGCCCTCCATATAACGCGCCTGCGCATTGCAATCTGCGGGCAAAGCATACTGCGCGTGCGCAATTCAAGATTGCAATGCGCAGGCGCGTTATATGGAGGGCAACGACTACAATTCCCAGAAATAATGGAGACAGCGGCGAACAACATGTTAAGGCAAGTACCCAAAACACCGCCCATCTGACCTGACTGCCATCATTTAAATATCCCGCCAATTTAGGGTGACAGATTCCCTTTAAAGGGGTTGTCCGGCCTTAGGCTACAAATTTGCAGTCACTCTATGTGACTGCAGACTAGTGAATCCTCATATTGCGTGCACTGCACACTGTGAGAATTCTCCTGGGCCGGTTGTGTGACCACAAATGTGTGATTTGCAAACAAGCAAGTATATTGAGCGAGGCTGGACACAGTGTAGTCGGAATGTGGCCGAAAGTATGCAAATTGCATACTGCGTTCACGGTGCACATGTTGTGAGGATTCACAAGTCTGCAGTCACATATACTGTATGTACTGTACTGGTGTATGTCTGTGCTAAGGGTGCACACCTTCCCAGGGTGCGGCCACACCTTCCCTGCATTTATTAAGGGCAGTGTGTGCGCTTGAATTGCTGTCCCCAGCCTATTGCTGAGGGGCAGCTCCTATTTAAAATTCCTCTTCCCTGTTGGGCGTGGCCAGAGCTTCTAATTAGGTCGCAGAACATAGCCATGTGTGTTTTGTTCAGCTTGTTGCTCCTGGTCTGCCTTGTCTTCAGCTCCTTTTCTGCCTGCTATCAGTTCTAGGAAAGCTGATGTTTTTGTCCCTGGACCGGTCCTGTCTATGTGTTGGTACCAAAGTCCGTGCCCTTGAATGGGGATTCCTGCTGTGTGATATTCTTGAAGTCCTTCTATGTCTTGAATCATGTACCCAGTGACTGAATTTCTAGAGACCTGTGTCTTGAAGATTAACATCTTTTGAAGATGGAGTCTGGTGTTCCTGCTGTGCTCAGCTTATTATGCGGTGCTAGCTCCATACAGCTCCTGTCCCATCCTGCGGTGCTTGCACCATACCGCTTGAGTTCCTTTCTAGGTCGTCTCCAATGTCCGAGTCTGGCGACCGCTGTCTGGTGCCTGGAATTGGCGACTGCTGTCTGGAGCCCGACGACCGCTGTCTGGTGCCTGGAGCCTGATTGCTGTCTGGTGCCTGACTGCTTGTATAAGAAGAATAACTTGGCACTCAACTCGTGAAATATGAAGATTTTTATTGCTGTCACAAATATACAACGTTTCGGTCCCACTTGGACCTTTATCAAGGCACTGCAATGAATACACACGAAGTTAAACAAGACTATGTACAAACTGTTTGAGTGCCAAGTTATTCTTCTTATACATGTGGTTTGGTTCCTACTTGAGCACCTACACAGCTGTGCCACACTATATCTATTATTGGTGCCTGACTTCTGTCTGGTGCCTGGAGCTTGACGACCGCTGTCTGGTGCCTGACGACCGCTGTCTGGTGCCTGACGACCGCTGTCTGGAGTCTGATCTGACGACCGCTGTCTGGTGCCTGGAGCCTGACGACCGGTGCTACCTGCCTGTGTTCCTGAAGTCATGCCGGTGTTCCTGAAGTCCTGCCGGGGGCTCTGGTGTCCTGACGTTCCCTGCCTGGCGTCATCTCTGTTGTCTGGAGTCCAGATGTCCTGCCTTTGTCCTAGATGTCCAGCCTGTGTCCAGATATCCAGTCTGCGGTTCTAGTGGTCCAACTGGTGCTTCAGAGTCGGTCCCGCTCGTGTTCCTGGACGGGCTCCTTCTCCGTGTTTCTGGGGAGTCTCCAGTCTACTCATTTTTCAGGATTGGCTCCTCCTCCGTGTTCCTGGGTAGGCTCCAGTCTTGTTTCCTGGTGACGGCTCTGCCTGTGAGTCCTGG
>VIAB01017267.1:5279-21275 GCA_009801035.1 Oophaga pumilio
ATACCCGGCTGTCACGGATAAAGCAGGTTTGCATACGGCACTTAATTGTGCCTAGAGACACGTATCTGTAGTGGGAGGACTGGGGTTAGTATCCAACTAGTGAAAGAAAATTGTGATCGTAAAAAAATATATATAAGGTGCCTACCAGCAATTGATTATTTTGATTGGGCGGTATGGACCGAATTGCGCCGGCAGTAGTAGTACCTAGAGATATTGAAAATATAAACAAGCGTTCACTAAGTGGGGCAGAGAAGGGAAGTGCTGTGGTGCACATGAACGGACTTACCCAGTGGCAGATTGTGCACACGTGTCTGGCAGCGACACGGCATCCACCGGGATCCTACTAACGGCACCTTCTTGGTAGTGCACAAGCATTTCTCTTAATCTATGGTCCTGGAGGACCTGACCCGGAAGTTCCAGCACACTTGCCCTATATCAGGCTGCCTCTTCCTGTAGGCAGCACCTATTTATTGTTGTGCTTTCTAGCTAGACATGCTTGTTCCCGGCTTGGCTGCTCTCTGTACTCAAGTCTCTTGCCTTGTACTTCCCAGCGCGCGCTCTGCCTTGCCTTATACCCAGGCGTGCCTCCTAGCGCGTGCTCTGCCTTGCCTTATAACCGTTCATGCCCCCGTGTACACGCCCTGCACTGTCCTGTACTCTGCGTGCCCTCGTGTATACGCCTTGCACTGTCCTGTACTCAGCATGCCCTCGTGCACACGTCTTGCACTGTTCTGTATTCTGCGTGTTCCCATGTCCTCACTTTGCCTGCGTACTCCCGTCTTCTGTGAGCCGGCCACCTGGTTCCAGCAGTTGTGGTACTTTATCCCCCTGGGTCTGTCCCTGACACTCCCTGTATAGGGAGTGGTTCTCACTAGGTTAGCTCGCCCAAGGTGGGTTGGTTACGCGACCAAGAGGGTCCACTCCAGGAGTCGTCACAGAGCCTCTGTTCCAAGGTTACCTGACAACAAAGTCGTGACATTAGCTCTGAAGTAACTGACTTATGTGTTAGAGTGTCTGCCCTCTCCTGTGGTTTTTGGAATTCCTTGGCTCACTCTACACAATCCTGTGGTTGACTGGCAGACTCAGGAAGTGGTAAAGTGGAGTGAGTATTGTCAAAGACACTGCTTGGGTACCCAGCATGCTAGGGTGGATACGCAGTCTGTGCCTAAATACCTGTCTGACTTTGTGGATGTGTTCTTGGAGCAGGAGTGCCTAGCATTTCCTTCCCATCACACTCAAGGATGCGCTGTTAATCTTGTTCCTGGAGCCAAGTTGCCTAAGAGCAGACTGTATATCTCTGGCCCAGAGAGGCAAGCCATGAAAGACTATATTGTGAAGAGTTTGGCAAAGGGTCATATCAGACCATCCTCATCCCCCATTGCTGCTGGCTTTTTCTTTGTTAAGAAGAAAAATGGGGGGATACGACCCTGGATAGATTTCTACGAACTCAATCTGATCACGATCGGGGATCCATATCTGCTCCCTCTAATCCTGGACCTCTTTAATCAGATTGTAGGAGCAAAATGGTTTTCAAAACTGGACCTCAGGGGGTGTATAATCCCATTTGCATTAAAGAGGGGGAAGAATGGAAGACAGCTTTGAATATGCCTGAAGGTACTGTCACACTAAGCGAGATCGCTAACGAGATCGCTAAAGAGTCACAGATTGTATGACGCAGTAGCGATCTCGTTAGTGACGCAGCTGTGTGTGACATGTAGCAGCGATGTGGCCCCTGCTGAGATGTCGTTGATCGCTTATGAACGTTCTGAGTCGTTTTTTGGTCGTTGGTGTCCCGCTGGTGAGCCTGAATCGCTGAGTGTGACACCCTTTATGAACGACTTTACCAGCGTCGCAGGTGGGACTAGGTTTTCCCAACGACCGCAGAGGTCGTTATACAGATCGCTGATCTCTGATGAGATCTTTGTGTTTGGAAGTTAACTAGCGACCACATAGCGATCGCACTAGCGATCTCACCAGGTTGTGTCGTTGTCGTGATCGCTAGTGCGATGGCTAAGTGTGACAGTGCCTTAAGGGACAATATGAGAACATGGTGATGCCATTTGGGTTGACAAACGCAGCCGTCATTTTTCAACACATTGTAAATTACATCTTTAGTCATCTAGTAGGTAGATTTGTGGTGATCTATCTTGATGACATATTAATTTATTCACCTGACCTTGAGTCACATCAGGTACATGTCAGGCAGGTCTTACAAATACTCAGAGACAATAAATTATTTGTCAAACCGGAGAAAAGTATGTTCTCAGTTGAGGAGATCCCTTTTCTAGGATGTGTATTATCATCCACTGGTTTTTGCATGGATCCAGCAAAAGTCTGGGTTGTACTGTATTGGGATTGTCCTGAGGATTTGAAGGTGTTACAAAGGTTTTTAGGTTTTACCAATTACTACTGTAAGTTCATCAAAAACTTTTCGGTAGTAGCCAAACCTCTGACGGATATGACTAGAAAGGGGATGGACTTTTCCAAGTGGTACAGTGTGGCCAGGGAAACATTCAATACTATGAAGAGGTGTTTTGCATCTGCGCTGATCCTCATACAGCCTGACGTCACTCAACCTTCTATCGTCGAGGTTGACATGTCTGAGGTGGGAGTGAGGGCTGTATTGTCACAGGATGAGTCTCCTTGGTAAATGCCATCTATGTGCATATTTTTTCGAAGAAACTGTCATCGGGTGAGAAAAATTATGACATAGGTAATAGGGAACTCTTGGCAATCAAGTGGCTTTTTGAAGATTGACGTCATTTTTTGGAAGGAGCAGTTCATCTGGTTATGGGGATCACGGATCATAAGAATCTTGTGTATTTAGAATCGGTGAAACATCTAACACCTCGACATGCATGATGGGCATTGTTCTTCATCAGGTTTAACTTTTTTTTGTCACTTATAGGCCGAAGAACAAAAACATTAAGGCAGATGCCTTATCTCTGTGTTTTCCTGGGGGAGGAAATAATTGTGAACTGGTACCTATTCTACAAAAAGGGGTGGTTACAGCGTCTATATGCTTCGATCTTGAAGAAGAGGCTGTTGACGCTCAGACGCCTTTTCTGTCTGTCCATTCGGGAAACTGTAACTGTGAATCTTCGTTTAAGAATCCTCAGTGAAGGTCACAATTCGGTCTTGGCCGGACAGCCTGGTAATAAAGCTACCACTGATCTTCTTACTCTGCGTTTTTGGTGGCCAGTGGTACATCAGGATGTCTGGGAGTATGTAGCCGTCTGCAGTGTCTGTGTGCATTCTAAGACATCTCGTACTCATCCGTCGGGGTCTCTCCAACCATTGGAGATTCCCAGTAGACCTTGAACTCACTCGTCAGTCGATTTTATCACAGATCTACCGGTGTCGGCAGGGAATATTGTAATTTTGGTGGCAGTGGATAGATTCAGTAAGATGTCTCATTTTACTGCATTTCCAGCTTTACCAAACGCCAAATCTTTGGTGCAAATTATTGTTAGGGAAATTGTAAAATTACATGGGATCCCGACCGATATTGTGTCTGACCAATGGGGGGGTGGGTACAGTTTATTTCCAAGTTTTGGAGGGTATTTTGCACCTGTCTGGGGATCGATCTGTCATTCCCTTCTGCATTTCACCCGCAGTCTAATGGGAAAACTGAACGGGTCAACCAGAATCTGGAGACTTATCTTAGGTGTTTTGTGTCTGAGAATCAGGAAGTTAGGGTTACCTACTTACCGCTAGAAGAATTTGCAGTAAATAACACTGGTCAACACAAAAAAATCATCAGTAAAGGTATTATTGTCTGTTTTATGGAGGTTGATGTGCTGATTCCAAAAATATGCTTAGTTTTGCTCTATCACAAAGTTACTGAGATACAATTATTTTTGTTATCATGTTATTTCTGCATTTTCAATGTGTGTGGTTTTTCCTATGTTGTTCAAATTTCTTTTCTTGTCTTACTCAATTGTGAATTTTCTTACAGGGACAATATCAGTAAAGGTTTTAGTGAGTTTTATGGGAAGGAGTATAATCAGTGCAGTCAACCAATGACTGCTTCTCGGAAAGTCATATGTTATGGGGAGGAGCTAACTTATGAGGCGGTAAGATTTGAGTCAGTCAGAAAAGGATGGTGACGGCAGTACGGACTGGTATGTGAGACTCTGACAAGAGACAGGCCTCTACAGGGATCTAAGCCCTGCCACAGGGAGATAGAAGTGAAGGCAGAGGACAGATGCTATTGTGAGAGGATTTTCACTGCATTTCTTGGAGAACAAGCTGCCTCAGAGGGAAGAAAGCAGCTCATTCACTGAAGTGTAACTAAGTGATGGTCTCCACAGAGAGAAAAACTGAATGCAGCCTATATTACACTGAAAAACTGAATGTCTGCAAATGTTCTTATGTAAGGAATAGTCTGACCCATTTACCTCACAAATGTATATAGTTATCTACCAGTCGGTCAGTTCATCGCATTTTTTTTAGTTTGTCACCACCATTTAACTGAACTTACTCTAATGTTTGATCTGGTTTAAAGGAGAAAAATGCCCCGACAGTGTATCAATCATCCAAACAGATTCTGTTATGTGTGTGGTTCTTTTACACCAAAAGGCCAAGTACGTTCATTCACTCATATTAAAAAGATGTACCAGATGTACTTTATTAAGTGTCCACTTGGTGATCAAGACAAAAGCTGGGCCCCTCATGTGATATGCTTAAGTTGTTCAAAGGTTTCACAAAAAATTGTTGCTTCTTTTTCATGAGACAGTAGAAATACAGTAGAGCATTATGTTCGTCGTGATTGGGGACAGAGAAATATCTAAGCTCCAGGTTCTTCCTCCACTACATATTAAGTTGAGATTGATTAAAAACTTTGTTAAACACATGGCAAAAAACAAATTCACAAGGGTTCCAGTACATTTCACAGAAATTCTTCAGCATTTCACCAGCAATACTGAAGGAAGGGGCATTTGATAGTCCTCCGATCAAAAAGTTTATGAGAGATGATGTGTTTGAAGGAACTCTAAATGATAAGGAACTGAGATCTTGGAAAAGCTTCAATTGGATCTGTGAAAACTACTCAGGAAAACAAAAATCTCCAGAATATGTTGAAGGTGTAGAGGAACTGCTAAATGCATACCAGTGTCTTGGATGTCATATGTCTCTGAAAATGCTCTTTTTGCATCCATATTTAGATTTATTCCCTCAAAATCTTAGGGAAGTAAGTGATGAACAAGGAAAGCGGTTCCACCAGGACATTAAAGTAATGGAACACCGCTTCCAGGGTTTTTGGAATGACTCAATGATGGCAGATTACTGTTGGATGTTATATAGGGACAACCCTGAAAAATCTTATCAACGACAGTCTAATATCAAGCACTTTTAATTTCTGCTCATATTTTGGTTTCTATTTTGCATGTGAAATTATTTTGGTTCAATAAAAACGGTTTTGTAAGGTGAAGCATTTTTTTCTGATATGTAGATTACTGTTTTCTTAATGTCGCCAGTGTATTTCATATACCTTATAATAATGATGCTGCTCCATGGAAACTATACGTGCTACAGAAAAACTATATACATTTTTGAAATCAGGACAAAAAGATGATTCAGAAAAGTACAAAGTGACCTGCAATGATTACAAAAAATATTATTTTGTAGACCTGTGAATTGTTGGTCATGAGTCTACTGGCAAGTCCCCGTTCTTCGGGGCATACTGGTTTCATCCTTAGTTCAGCTCATTTAATAAGAATTATTCTTCTGTATTACCTAAAGAAGAATGGTTTTCATGATCTATTACGTCCAAGTGGCAGGGGGTTACTAATAATTTGAGGAAAACGGTGTCCAAATATAAGATTCTGGCTGATCTGAGACGTTTGGTGACTACGGACCTGTGTGTTGGTGACTTGGTGTGGTTGTCCTCTAGGAACATTAAGTTGAAGGTTCCGTCTTGGAAATTGGGTCCCAGGTTTATCGGTCTTTATAAGATCATAGCCATCGTCAATCACGTAGCATTCCGCCTTGCTTTGCCACCTACCTTTAGGGTCATAATGTGTTTTATCGATCTCTCCTCAAAAAATACATTGCATCTTCAGTACCATCACCGCTACCATCATCACCTGTCATTGTGGATGGAAACTTAGAATTTCAGATAGCAAAAATCATGGATTCTCATTTAGTTCGTCGGTCGCTTCAGTATCTGGTACATTGGGGGGGATACGTTCCTGAGGAGAGGATGTGGGTACCAGCATCTGATGCCCATGCGGTCAGGCTGATCTGGCCTTTTCACGTGGCACACCCCGATAAACTTGGTCTTAAAGTTCCGTAGGTCCCTCGTAGAAGGGGGGTGTACTGTCTCACAGTTACCGCAACAGAGAGGAGCCAGAAGAATGCAGCATCTGTTTGCTCCTACTCCTATGTTGAAAAGATTGGACGGTATAGTACGTCTGATGGCAGTATCCCCCATTTAGATGTGGGCTCCGGCGGTGAGCCAGCATCAAAGCCGGGACATGTCAGGTGTTTTGAAGAGCTGAAATGTGCCCACAATAGGCGCGGGCGGAATCGCGTTCCACCTGTGCCTATTAACTAGTTAGAAGCCGCAAACTCTGACAGTGGCAATTAACGCGCGCTTCCACCCATCGTGCCGGAAATACGCGCACCGCTGACCCCCGTCACGTGATCGAGGGTCATCAGTTCGTCGGCATAACAACCAGAGATCTCCTTGAGACCTCTATGGTTGTTGATGCAGGACTGCTATGAGCATCACCCTGTGGTCGGCGCTCATAGCAATGCAGTAATTCTGCTACATAGAGTCGATCTGAGCATCGCCTCTATGTAGCAGAGCCAATCAAGCTATGGCAGCTTCTAGCCTCCCATGGAGATTATTAAAGCATGCCAAAAGCTAAAGAAAAATGTTTTTAAAAATATAAAAAATTTTTTTTAAAAAACATAAAAGTTTAAATCACCCCCCTTTCGCCCCATTCAAAATAAAATAAAAAATTAAACATACACATATTTGGTATCGCCGCGTTCAGAATTGCCCGATCTATCAATAAAAATAAGGATTAACCTGATCGCTAAACGGCGCAGCGAGAATAAAAAAAATCAAAACGCCAGAATTACTCTTTTTGGTCGCCATGACATTGCATTAAAATGCAATAACGGGCGATCAAAAAAACCTATCTGCACAAAAGTGGTATCATTAAAAACATCAGCTCAGTGCACCAAAAATAAGCCCACACCCAACCAGAGACCATGAAAAATGATGACGCTACGGGTCTCGGAAAATTTTAGCATTTATCGAACCTAGCAAAAAAGCCAAACAAAAAACAAGTGTGAGATTGCCCTTTTTTTTTGCAATTTCACCCCTAGGGCTGGCTCTAGGTTTTCGTGGGCCCCGGGCGACAGAGTCTCATTGGGCCCCTTTAACACATACCACAATTCATGATGCTCAGATACGGCAGTGAAATATAGGTATAGAGTCATTCCATGTCAAGTGGACCAGTGGTCCCCACTCGACCTTCTCCGATTTTGCTGAAAGTTTATAAGGATGTACATGTATGTTTGAAAAGAGGTTCTGTAAATTTTTAGGGCCAGTTCTCAAATACATTGGGCACTGTTCACCTTTCACTGGAGGTTCCACCAAACCTGCGGCTTCAGCTAAGAGGATTTTGCAAACTTTGGCACATAGCCATTAGAGTTCTATACTGGCTATGATGCTGAAATTTGGCATACTAGCTCAACTTTTGCTGCTAAACACGATAAAATTATTACCGGCTATGACAAAACAATATTTCTGCCGCAATTTTGTGTCAAAGTAGCTTGTAAAACGCGTCGCATAAAATTTATGCCAAACTTTGCCCATATATAACTCAAGACCAAAAACCAATAGTAACTGGAGCTTTGCCCTGTACACCAAACATCTACATTACTTTGCATTGCTGCAATATCACGGTCAAACCATATGTATTTGTGGAAATATTCACACCCACATATGATGAAAAACTTAAAAAAAAACGAATTTTACCTATTTTTAGGTCAAATTTCTCAAAAAGGGTACCCCTAAAATATATTAATTCTGATATCATTAGAAAGAGCACATTTTTCTCTACAAGGATCATTGTTTTTTTTTTGGAGTCTCTCAGTTTAAGAAAAGAAAAATGCCACTGAACATGGTGTTATTTATTAATAAGCAATGAATGGCAACTGTACTATTCAAACCCTTGCGTTGGTCCATGGTGGTTATACCACAACCAATTCCCTAAGAATTGGTATTATAATCCTATTAAGAATTGTAATAATGCTGTCTTTCGAGAATTGGCAGCCCCATCGCCTAGGAGCCATGGCCGATAGCCATGCAAGGCCAGTCGCGGGCGGTCTCTTTATCGCAGGTTCCGAAGCCTGAGGGTGGGTGTCATACAAGCCTAATATTGAGCTAGTATGCCAAATTTCAGCATCATAGCCAGTATAGAACTCTAATGGCTATGTGCCAAAGTTTGCAAAATCCTCTTAGCTGAAGCCGCAGGCTTGGTGGAACCTCCAGTGAAAGGTGAACAGTGCCCAATGTATTTGAGATTTTCAACAAAATCGGAGAAGGACGAGTGGGGACGATTTTTAAAACTGGTCCACTTGATGTGGAATGACCCTATAGTACAATGCCAAATTCTTCAATTCTTACATTACATCAGTGATATCTATTGTAAACTTTATAATAGCTTAGAAACTAGACAGTACAGTCCTCCAAACAGTAATATGGGCACCACATAGCGCTACATACAGAATAATGAGCCCCATATATTACTCCATACAGTATTATGGGCAGCACATAGTGCCCCATACAGAATAATGAGCCCCATATATTGCTCCATACAGTATTATGGGCACTACATAGTGCTCCATACAGAATAATGAATCCCATAAATTGCTCCATACAGTATTATGGGCACCACATAGTGCGCCATACAGTATAATGAGCCCCATATATTGCTCTATACAGAATAATGAGCCTCATATATTGCTACATACAGAATAATGAGTCCCATATATGATGCTCCATACAGAATAATGGGCCCAATATAATGCTTCATACAGTATAATGAGCCACATATATTGCTCCATACAGAATAATGAGCCCCTTATATTGCTCCACACATAATTGGTCCCATATAATGTTCCATACAGTATATGATGAGCTCCACATAATGCTCCAGTATATGATGGTCCACATATAATTCTCCATACAGTATAGGACGGTCACCATAGAGTATAATGAGTCACACATATTGCTCCATACAGTATAATGAGTCACATATAATGCTCCATACAGTATATGATGGGCCCCATATATTGCTCCATACAGAATGGGCTCCATATAATGGTCCATACAGAATAGGCCCTATATGTGCTCCATATGATGCTCTATATATAATGGGTCCTATATGATGCTCCATTATATGATGGGCCCCAGATGATGCCCCATATATAATGAACCCCATATGATGCTCTAGTATATGATGGGCCCCATATATGATGCTCCAGTGTATGATGAGCCACATACAATGCTCCATATATAATGGGCCCGAGATATAATGCTCCATATATAATGGGCTCCATATGATGCGCCATATATAATGGGCCCCATATGATGCTCCAGTTTATGTTGGGCCCCATGGATGCTGCTCCAGTGTATGATGGGCTTATATAATGCTCCATATATAATGGGCCCCATATGATGCTCCAGTATATAGTGGGCCCCATATATGATGCTCCAGTATATAATGGGCCCCATATATGATGTTCCAGTGTATAATGGGCCCCATATATGGTGGTCCAGTGTATAATGGGCCCAGTATATGATGCTCCAGTGTAAGATGGGCCCCATTTAAAATGCTCCAGTGTATGATGGGCCCCATATATAATGCTCCAGTGTATAATGGGCCCCATATATGATGCTCAAGTGTATGATTGTCCCCATATATAATTCTCCAGTGTATAATGCTCCCCATATATTGCTCCAAATATAAAAAAAAATGAACTACTCACCTCGCCTCGCTGGGCACTGCTCTACTCTGGACACCTCAGCGTCGCCAACTTCCAGCTCTCTGCACTGTGACTGTTCAAGCAGAGGGCGCACAGACGTGACGTCATCGCGCCCTCTGACCTGAATGTCACTGTCAGGAAACGCGGAAGACGTCACAGCGGTGGAGCAGGGAGAGGTAAGTATTGCAAGTGCTGGGGCCCTGAGCAAGCGGGGGGGCCCACTCGTGGGTGAAGTCACTGGCACAGGGCCCCTCATAATACGCCGGTGTCTCCGATGGCGAGTGGGCCCCCCCACCTGCTCAGGGCCCCGGCACTTGTCCGGGTGCGCCAGGTGTTGACGCAGGCCCTGTTCACCGCATTTGGATTTTTTTTTCCCGTTTTCGAGTACAAGACATGCTAAAACCAATGGTGTTGTTCAAAAGTACAACTCGTCCCACAAACTATAAGCTCTCATATGGCCATATTAAAGGAAAAATAAAAAAGTTATGGCTGTGGAAAGAAGGGGAGCGGAAAACCGAAAAAAGCTCCGGTCATGAAGGGGTTAAATGCTGTTAATTTCATTTGGCCGTACAGGGGTTAATCGGCCATGTTGGGAGCTCTGGGAGTGTGAGCTCTCAACTGAGCACAGTTAGCCACTCCTATCCCCTATATAATCTGGGTCCTGATTGAAACTCATCGTTAGAGCTAGCTTATGCTACAAGGCTAGGAGGATAGTTCTTTGGGGGTTATATAAGAAGGAGTTTGATGGATTTATCTGTGACTGTTGCTTGGGTTTTAAGTGTGATAATTGCCTTTACTTCTCCTTGCTTTGGTTTTTCTCCATCCTCCACTCCCCGACGCATTCCTCTGTTATATGTGTGTGATATTTGTATGACTAGCATTTTCAGTTGCCCTTGTTCAAGTTGTCTTGTTCATCTGGTTGGTGTACTGCAGTGCACATCTGCTCACCTCTTCCCTGGGTGGGGAAAGGGTACAGACGGAGGGCAGATACAGGAGAAAAGGCAAGGTACATGGCCCCAGCATCTTCAGAAGTAACCCGGGGAATAGGGCGAGCTAAGGCGCCCCCTAGCATTAGGGACAGGGAAAGAGCCCCTGGTCCAGGGTTACCCGACAACTGAGTCGTGACATTGGATATAGCAACATTCAGCTTTTGGGCTTTATTCCAGGATGTTGTTGCCTCGTCATCAAAGGGCTATTTCCTTTTGAAGGAAGATGGTAGGGGGCCCTTCTTCTCCCGCCTTTCACATTCCTTATTAATGAGTGCTAGTACTTTATCGTTAATAGGGAAGGATCTACGCTTTACCTGGTCCAGAGTACCAAACATCAAGTATTGAACTGATTTTTTTTACTTTTGCTCGACCAAGCCCATGGTGGACCTTACAGACTTTACCAGGTTGTTTATTTTTTCCAGGAGAAAACAATAACCCACTGCTGAGTCACTTTTGGATGAGGAAGAACAATAAGAATCATGCAAAACCCCATCGTCCGATTCTGTGGTTGATAACGTGGGAAATCTCCTAGTCTTGTCTCTGCAGGGTGTTTCCCGAGTGGGACAGAGATGTTAGTGAATTCTCCACCTCTGTCTTAATGAGGGATTTTAAACTGGAGGAAAAGTTTAGGATCTCTTCTTCTAGTTTCATTGATACAAGATTGGCACAAATTGTTAGGCCATACTATGGATAACCACTGACCATACAGAGCACAGGTCATATGATTAGTTTTCTCTAAACACTTTTAGGGTGTTCCTAGCCACAGAGGAAAGAGGATAGGGAAAGAGCGAGAGAAATAAGGAAAACCTTCATTATTAAACTGACATTCTTGTAGATCACTCACCACTCAAAGGAAATAAAGGGGTACCGGAACGGGAGGCAGAATGTCGGCAGAAATCTCTCCTTTAGAGACCGTGGAATCTTTCAATCTGCCAGAGCTGTGCCGACTTGACCTGGAATCCCTGGTCCTGCATACTCCACTCAAGAATCAGTCACTCCTATCCTGGCGTGGTCACTGTTTCTCCTGAGGGAGCTTCTGACACCGGGGATTTAGACGCCGAGGCTGCCCTGGCCATTGTGGAGAGGGCTGCTGTGCTTCCATAATGAACAAGGACATGTGCCCCTGTCTGGCTGGTGATCCACCCTTAAGTATGGTAACTAGGGGATTTGCCATCCGGAGCGCTCCTACAGCTTCCAGTACCTGCCCTGGAAGTACTAACCCGGGTTAAAGGTCCGCATAATCAGGGCGTGACTTCCATTCCGCGATTTCGACCGAACCCTGTAAGAATGTCAGGACATGTGGCTGCTGGTGATGGTGCCGCAGACCTCCGCCCATCCGACGGACGAGACCCAGTCAGGCCCCCCATGGTGCTTCCAGTTCTGCTGGCGCCGGCCGCAGCAGAGACTGTGCCCTGCCCTAATTGAGAGGCGTTGTCTTCTTTTAATCTTCTGCCGCCGTGCAAGTAAAAGGTTCCCCCATCAAAGACCGAGACCAGTGTTGCGGAGAAAGGCGCCACCCTTTTTATCTTGAAGGGCGGATCCCCTCTCTTAATTGTGCTAGAATAGCTAGTCTCTACAAAAGAAATTGACATGCTGTGGTCTGGAAAGAAGCGCAGCATGTCAGTCTCGGTGGGTGATCAGTGGGTGTCTTTATTGAAACCCCATCCACTATTCTGTAACATCTGTCTGCTATGGCTCTGACGCTGCATAGGCATGCAGCGTTAAACCCACAGCGATTACGGAGCATGTGCACATACCCTTACACAGAACAGCAAATCCTGCTGATATGCCAGAAATGTATGAGTCTGGCATAAGGGTGGGTTCAGATGTAGATAATTTCATGAGGATTTAATATGTCGATTCCACACAACAAATTTGCATCAGTTTATGAAACAATACGTATGAGTGGAGTCATTCTGAGCAGGAAAAACAAAATCAGTGTGAAGCCTAAATCAATTTTTCAAGGATATAAAAGACAGCCTCCAGCCCTTACATGTGTCCTGGTGTCACCGATGTGGATTGTGGAACCACTGTGCCATGGACCGCGGAGAGCCTAGAGGGGCGTGACTAAGCAAACATCTGACTGTTCACTAGAGCCTCTGATGGTGAGGTTAGACTTGGCTCCCAATGAACACCAGGTGCCACTCCTGGACAGACCAACGGTTGCGCAGCAGCTGGACCAAGAAAGACAGACTGGATGAAGCAGCAGGCAGAACTTGCATCAGAGTGCAGCTGACCAAGTTCGTTTCCGAGTGCAGCACACAGGATTTGCATCAGACTGCAGCTGGTAGGATTTGCAACAAAGTGCAGCAAGCAGGATTTGCACTAGAGTACAGCAAACAGGACTTGTACTGGTATGCGACCTTACACAACATAGACTGAAACAGGAAGGTTGCTCAGGCACCTGCCTGGTGGGGAGGAAGCGATATATACACAATGTCCCACAGCTATTGGCTGGGGAGGAAATAGCAAGTGCATGAGCTGGCCATTTAAGAGGGTGGGGGTGCACGTGCGCATGCCTTAAGGACATGGCCAGAGAGCTGGCGGGAAGCATGCAGAGCATAGGGAAGGGAAGAACTGACAGCAGCACAGGTGAGGGGTGAGTGAAGAGACACGCCGGAGACCCTCTCTGTCAGAGCAGGATTCCGGCGTGGTGCTAACACCCGAGGAAACTCAGTGAAGAAAAAAGGGATGGGGGCACTAATGATCAACCTTGCTCAGGCTAAGGCTGGAACTTTTTTCTACTGTACACAATTATTATATATTTACAGACCAGAGCCTCTCCTTCTGCTGGTCAATAACAGCCATATGCACGTAGAGATTCATTGAGAAGTGGTTACATACAGTTTCTGTTCTAACTTACCAGGGTTATGGAGACAGCCAACTAAGGTCCAAAAGCAAAACGAATAAAATATAAATTTATATAACTTATACAATTCACAGATAATACAGACTATCTGGGAGCATTTCATATTTACTTATTACACAGGAGCACATTGGTTTACACCTTGTTTTTTCAGCAGCACTCCAGAGTTTTCTTTTTTTTATTTATTTTACAGGAGTGGTGTTTCTAATCTAAGGTTCCTCACTTTACTCTCATACTCATCTGTCGCGTCTTCACCTTTTATCACCTGACATGCATCTCCGGCAGTTTGTGATCTGCTGAATCACTCTAGTGTTTATGGAGCGAGTCAGAGGTCTCAACTCAATGCAAGTCAAAGAGTGCTTCGTTCTGGCTCTCATACACTTGCATTGAGAGAGTGTGACGTAACGTCTGGCTAAGGTTATGGTTACAAGATGGCGCTGCAGGACAGGAAACGTGCGAAAAAGGGTGAAGACGACAAATAGTGAGTATAAGACTTGGGGTATGAGACCTAATTTTGTTGCCTGCAAAATTATTGCTTAAAGGGAGTCTGTCACCCCATTTTTGGAGTATGAGATGCGGCCACCGCCATCAGGGGCTTATCTACAGCATTCTGTAATGCTGTAGATAAGCCCCTGATGTTACCTGAAAGATAAGAAAAACGAGTTATATTATACTCACCCAGGGGCGGTCCGCCGTCCGGTCTGATGGGTGTCGCGGTCCGGTTTGGCGCTTCCCATCTTCTAGCAAAGTCATTATCTTTTCTGCGTCCCGTTGAGGGCAGAGCAGAGTACTGCAGTGCGCAGGCGCCGGATCTCTCTGACCCTTCCCGGTCAGTGCGCCTGCGCAGGAGCCGCAAAGAAGAGGATGACTTTGCTAGAAGATGGGAGGCGCCAGACCGGACCACGATGCCCATCGGACCGGACAGGACGGCGGACCGCCCCTGGGTGAGTATAATATAGCTCGTTTTTCTTATCTTTCAGGTAACATCGGGGGCTTATCTACAGCATTACAGAATACAGTAGATAAGCCCCTGATGGCGGTGGCCGCATCTCATACTCCAAAAATGGGGTGACAGATTCCCTTTACAGCTGTTCTTCTGAGAAAGGACAATCCCTTTAGACTGTCGGGTCATGACCGTATGTGATATGCATATGATTCTCACTCCCTGTATGTTATTTGACCATATGTATGAGATATGCATATCTGCAATCACATGCCGATTAGTCTCACACGGCTTCTCTCAATAGAAATAAGATAAGTGCAGGAGTTCTAGTCTATTCTAGTCTGTAAAGCAATACAAGGAAATTGTGACTGTGTATGCATCACACACTGTTATGATTCGGCAGTCTAGATTTCCACAGCTCCTGCAGACTTTTCTTCTGAGAAAACAGGTCAATGTGAAGTTACTTGTATCTCCTTGAATCACAAGACAGATTAATGACAAGGAAATAAAATCCAAACCTTTCTTCCAATCCTCTTGTCGTAGAGTCTGTCAGGTCCAGTTTAGCTTGCAGTAAACATAGCTGCTCAGTCTTATTTTGCAAGGCAATTTCAGATTCCTTTAAAAACAAAAAATAAAACAGGGTGGGGGAAATGTGTGAGTACCGATTTTCTTACTAATGCGTTGCAGCAGCTGTAACTACACCTATAATGGCACGTATGCATCACTGTTGCATCAATTCTACAGCTTTTCTGTCATGCAACTACTATCCTAGTACCTACTACTCTACAGTTATACCATATGACTCCGGCATTACATCTCCTCCATTACTTATGTGTCATTATGGCTACATCCACTGCAAGTCCAGCAATGTGGATATTATACAGGTGTCACCAATATATATAACTACTAATATAACTACTACTCAGTCACTATTCTTCCATCTCTACTATTTCTGGGCTCATTACAGCAGACAACTGTGCCAATAATAATCGCCACTACTACTTGTACATTACTGATCCTCCAACAACTTCACTACCAGTGTCACTACTGCCAAACCCACATCACTGCTTTAATTAACCTCATGTCTCTGTAACCAGTATTCCTGTGCCCCTACTAATATTATTTGAACAGTGCTGAATTCAATTTAACCCTTTAACCTCTTCATGACCCAGCCTATTTTGACCTTAAAGACC
>VIAB01017267.1:34415-53558 GCA_009801035.1 Oophaga pumilio
ACAGAAATTTATAAACGCAGAGCCGTGAAAATAAAAAAATCATTGTTTCCTCAAAAATGAATTTTCTTAGCCAGCTATTTTTTATTTTCCCAAAAGTAACAGGAGACATTAGAACCCCAAAATTGGTGTGCAATTTGTCCTGAGTACGCTGATACCCCATATGTTGGGGTTAAGCACTGTTTGGGCGCACAGTAGTGCACAGAAGGGAGGGAACGCCATTTGACTTTTTGAACGCCACGTCATGTTTGGAGATTCCCTGATGTGCCTAAATAGTGGAAACCCCTCAATTCTAGCTCCAACCCTAACCCCAACACACCCCTAACCCTAATCCCAACCCTAACCCTAATCCTAACCCTAATCCTAACCCTAATCCCAACCCTAATTCCAACCCTAATTGTAACCCTAATCCTAATTGTAACCCTAACCCTAATTATAACCCTAATCCTAAGGCTAGGTTCATTTTGAGTTTTACCAGCTCGTTCAATACATAGCGTTCACGGGCTGGTAACGGTTTAGCATAACGCGATCACGTTATGCTATACCAACTAGTGCAGAGGAATCAGCAGATGATTCATCGGCGCTAGCGGTGACGGAGCCCAGACACTGCAGCCCATGTCCGAGGCTCCGTCACTGAATGACGGCACGTCGCGAACGCATGCCGCTTTACGGCATGCGTCGCGATGCGCCCTCAAATGGGGGGAATGGCAGAGTTAACGGATTGCCATAACGCAGTATGAATGAACCCAGCCTAACCCTAACCCTAATTATAACCCTAACCCTAGCCCTAACGGAAAAATTAAAATAAATACAATTTCTATATTTTATTATAGGTCCCTAACTAAGGGAGTGATAAAGGGGGGGTTTATGTACTGTTTTTTTATTTTGATTACTGTGATAGTTTATCACAGTGATCAAAATGTACTTTTAGAGAATGAATGAATCAGCTTTTGAATCTGCCGCTAGGCAGCCGAGACCCCGGAGAAAATTGTCCACCCCCCGGCATTTTCTCGCCATTCAAGATGGCGGCGCCCACCGGAGGAGGTAGGAGGGCCCTGGGGCCACAAGGAGGGGGATCGGGGACCTTTTTCCTCTCTCCTCTGATGTCCGATCACATCAGAGTTGAGAGAAATTAAATGGCAGATCAGATTTTTTTTTTGTTGCGATCGCCGTTATAGGGTTAATAACGGCGATCGCAACATCGAGGTCGGTAAAAACCGACACGATTCATTTTCTCTGGTAGTTCTCCCTGGTAGCCGAGACCCCGGAGAAAATGCGACTCTGGGGGGGCGCTATTCACTTTATCCACAGCGCCGTTAATTAACGGCGCTGTGGTTTAAGTACCCTTAATGACCGCCGTTAAAAGGCGTATTGGCGGTCGTTAAGGGGTTAAGAGACACTAAAAGAAATCAACAACAAAAAATGTGGTAGTCAATAATGGTTATTTTTTTAACCAAGCATAGGGGAAAAATTATGGAGTCACTCAATTCTGAGGGAAAAAATTATGGAATCATAAAAAACAAACAAAAAAAAAACGCTCCAACACTTCACTAGTATTTTGTTGCAACAAGTCTGGCTTTTACAACAGCTTGCAGTCTCTGAGGCATGGACTTAATGAGTGTCAAACAGTACTGTTCATCAATCTGGCTCCAACTTTCTCTGCTGTTGCCAGATCAGCTTTGCAGGTTGGAGCCTTTTCATGGACCATTTTCTTCAACTTCCACCAAAGATTTTCAATTGGATTGATATCCGGACTATTTGTAGGCCATGACATTGACCTTATGTGTCTTTTTTAGGGAATGTTTTCACAGTTTTTGCTCTATGGCAGGATGTATTATCATCTTGAAAAATTATTTCAACATCCCCAAACATCCTTTCAATTGATGGGATAAGAAAAGAATCCAAAATAATTAATATAAACGCGGCAAAAACGCTTAAAAAACGCAACGTGTTCACATAGCCTATAGTCTGTATAGGAGAAACACCGTCAGCACAACTATGGGATGGTGCTAAGGTTTAGGTTTCCAAACCATGTAGACAGTAAATATAACCACACGGTATGTTATATACTTTTTTTGAGCGTCTCATCGCTTTTTCCACTACTCTTCTACTTTCCTGGCTTGGTTTAGGATTGTATGTGGTACTCGGCCATTATTATCTGCGTCTATTAATGCATTATATACATGACCTCTTACTATAACTTGTATATACTTTTGTTCATTTTGCTTTTTATTTCTTTACTTTTATTTTTACTTTTCTATTTATGTATCTTATGTTTTTTGATCTATTGTTACTGTACTTATTTCTGTAGTAACTGAAGGTCACATCGACCGAAACGTTTTCTGTGTACTACAATAAATTCTTCTACTAAAGCATTCAAGTTGAGTGCTGGGTTTATATTTACTGTCAACTTGATTGGTCTATATGACAGTAAATACCCAAAGTGACACTATTTTAAAAACTGCACCCCGGAAGGTGCTCAAAATCCCATTCAAGAAGCAATTAGCAATGTTGAAGGAAAAAAAATGAACATTTAACTTTTTTACACAAAAATTTTACTTTAGATCCAATTTTTTTTTCTTTATTTTTAAGAAGGCAACAGGAGAAAATGCACCATATAATTTGTTGTGCAATTTCTCCCGATACCCAATATGTGGAAGAAAACTACTGTTTGGGCTCATGGCAGGATTTAAACAGGAAGGAGCGCCATTTGACTTTTTGAATGCAAAATTTGCTTTAAAAAGGGAACCTGTCAGCAGGATTGTGCTCAGTAACCTACAGACAGTGTCAGGTCAGCGCCGTTATACTAATTAAATTATATCTGATTGATCTGTGTTGAATCTGTCTTGTGGTGGTTGTTTACCCTTTATTTTTCGGCTTGAGTTAATGATATGCTCATGCTCCGGGGAGGTCTTCATGTGGTGGGTGGGTCTTCATGTGGTGCTCTGATTAGGTATTCATGTGTATGGCTTCTGACAAGTCACTGATCCTTCACTGCCCCCTATTTTACATACTGAATATTATATATCCATTATTAAAATAGGGGGTAGGTCATTGAGGGATCAGTGACCTGTCAGAAGCCATACAGATGAATAGCTAAGCAGAGCACCACATGAAGACCCCCCCACAGGCCACAGGCCCGCCACAAAGCATGACCAAATCATTAACTCAGAATTGAAAATAAAGATTAAACAACAACCACAAGATGGATTTAATCAACTATGGTATCATTTTAATCAGTGTAATGGCGCCAACCTGATACCGTCTGTACTGTAGGTTACTGTTCACAATGCTGCTGACAAGTTCCCTTTAATCATTAGAGGATACCATGTCGCGTTTGCAGAGCCCCTGATGTGCTTAAACAGTGGAAACCCCTCACAAGTGACCATTTTGGAAACTAGACCCCTCATGGAATTTATCTAAACATGTGGTGAACACCCTGAACCCACAGGAGCTTCACAAAATTTTACAACGTTGTTCCGTGAAAGAAAAAAATATATTTTGAGATTTTGCTGGGCTGGTTTGAGGGTGCCATGTCACATTGGCAGAGCCAATGAGGTGCCAGAACAGCAGAATCCCCAAACAAATAATCCCAATTTACAAACCGCACCTCTCAGTGAATTCATTTTGGGTGCAGTGATCATATTGACACCACAGGTGTGTCACTTTATTTTATATCATTGGGCAATGAAGAAAAAATAACTAAATTTTTACCACAAAAAATTTTTTTGTGGATTGAGCTGAAGCTTTTATTGGGAACATTTTACATAAAGTTTGGGATCACATGTGTCCGGCGCTCTACGCTGAGCACTTACATCTGGGTTTCCATCTAAATCTCCCAATGACGTGATTTAGATGAAACCCCCCCAAGGGAGCCACTCACTATAATGAGGCAGCAGAGTTACTCTGGACTGCCTCTGGCCTCTATTCAGCATTGTCATTCTTTTCAGAAGTGCACAAAACTGTGGCGGACTGCGCTTTTATACATGCCTAAAAAGACATACACCACCGGATCACAAGTCAGACAGGGTCCACAGTAACACCATCTGCCACGTTACAGGGAATCTTCCGATGGGGGTTCTGTCCGAGTCATGTATTTCAGAAATTTTCATGGAAACCCTGGTGTAAGCGCTCAGCACAGAGCACAGGATAAATGTGAGCCGAGCCTTACTGTGATCTTTGAGACGCATAATGAACAAATCAACACCAGGTGAAGAATTGGTTTTATTTATTTTTTACGCTGTTCTTCATGTGATATAAGTGATTAGACTACTTTATTCTTCGGGTCGGTGCGATTACACCGATAGCAGATTTATATCAGGTTTTTATGTTTGGCTGCTGTCACGCATTAAAAGACACTTTTTATTTAAAAAAATTTAGAGAGCCATAATTTTTCCTTATTTTCGCTGACAGTCTTGTGGGGGCTTGTTTTTTTGCGGGAGGAGTTGACGTTTTTTATTGGTACCATTTTCAGGCAAACTACAGTTTTTGATTGCTCTCTATTTCAATTTTTGAGAGGAGGAATGAACAGCAATTCAGGAATTTATTTTTTGGTCTTTTTACGCTGTTCCATGTGTGGTAAAATTGATAAGGCAGCTTTAATCTTTGGGTCAGTACAATTACAGCAATACCACAATTATATTGTATTTTTATGTTTTAGCGCTTTTACACAATAAAAACAATTTTATAGAAAATAGAATTATGTTTTTTTTTCTGAGAGCTAGGTGATGTTTTCAAATATAGCATTTTTCTTTACACTCATCTTTTTGATCATGTTTTATTTAACTTTTTGTTTGGGAGTATGATGCTAAAGCATTGTTTGTTGTCTAGTTTATTTTAATGGTGCTCACTGAAGGAGTTAACTAGTGGGACAGTTTTATAGGTTGGGTCGTTTCGGGATGTGGCAATATCAAGTAGGTGTACTTTTTTTTTTACATAAATAATATTTTATTGGTTTAATATTTTTAATTTTTTTCTGTTCTTTATTTTGTGATTTTTTTTATAATTTTGCAACTTTTAATATTTTTTTTCACTTTTTTTTTTAACATCGTCCTGATTGCATAACTAATACTCTGCAATGCCTTTGCATTGCTGGGCATTAGAACAGTGCATCATAGGCAAGGAGGAGTCATTCCAGCCCTTGCTGTGAGAAGGAGCATATAGGGCATCGTCCCTGGGTGACCCTGCGGCCATCGCTTGGGCCGGCGTCACCATGGAGACCATCGGCACAACGCGATTACAACTGCGTTGTGCCGATGAAAGCAGAGAGGGTGCTCCTTCCCTTAGCGATGCCCCTCAATGTCGCTGTCACTATTAACAGCTGCATCAGAAGGGTTAAACACCCGTAATCGGTGCTCAAAGTGTGTCTGCGCGACCGTGAATCAGCCAATTTTCCATATCTGCTCTTTTATTTTTCACTCCCTTTCTTTCAAGAGCCACAACTTTTTTCATTTTACAACCACATATCTGTTTGAGGGCTTTGTTTTCCGGAACAAGTTGTAGTTTTGAAAGAAATCCAAGTGCGGTGAAACTGCTTAACTCAGTTCTGCAATCGTCTTTTGGATTTTTTTTTTTACAGAATTCATTGTGCAGTAAAAATGACCTGGCAATAAGATTTTCCGAAGTCCGTACAATTATGGTAAACAAAATTTGTTAAGTTTTTTTTTACTTAATTATATATTTTTCAATGTAAAATAAAAAAAAATAAAAATGGCTTTTTGTCATAACATTTTCATTCTAATGTTAATTGAGTTGTACAAGATCTTGCTTGTGTGGCAAGCTGATATTATTGATAGCATTTTGAGGTAAAAATGCAATTCTCTTGGTTTATTTTTAATCCTCTTTATGGCATTTACTGATAAGGTTAATTATTTTTTATTTTGATAGATCAGAAATTTAGAGATGCAACAATACCACAAATATATTTTATTTCTTTATTTTTAATGTGGAAAAAAGGGAGTAATTGGTACTTTCATATTTTTTCCATAACATTTTTAGATTTTTTTAAATTTATCTTTTAGTCACCACTAGGGACATGAACTTTGAACAGGTGATACAGTTCACCGCATTGATGATGCCCTGCCCTACTCATGTAGTACAGAACATTATCAGCCCTGTCAGTTTGATACTGACTGGCAGACTATTGGATCTTGTGTGTGGCACGGGCTATTAGGCTTTGGTCTATGGTAAATCTGAAAGCTATTGTTAGGCCTAAAGTTTCAATAACAACCATTGGCTAACCACAATCTTACTACGGGGAGCTTATTGAGAGTCATGGGGAGAGATCTCCCTTTGTCACACTCATTACATGCAAGGTTTGCTATTGACAGCAGTATGTAAAGAATTAATTGGGTGCAGGAAACACTGCAGTAATAAATTTCCTCAACTACATTATGGCTGGCAGGGAATATTAAACACCGTTGGGTAGTGGTTGCTACAAGAACATGATCATGGAGTGAATAATTTCTGAATTTTCACATCCCATTAGGGGGGAGTGTTCCGTCCATTCGGACATAAAAAGTCAGTGAGCTGTCACAATGAACTTAAACTATTTATATATTTTGCCGTGAATTAAACCAAATTTCCTTTTATATACTAAAAATTGTATTGTACATAATCCTCACTTTATACATTTTTCAAATAAGCAAAAGAACAGTGATTTTTTTTAAACTAGGACATAAAACAGATTTCTTATTTACTGAAATTATAAGTAATGCAAATCACTATATACTGCAAGTAAGCACCCGAAGGGTATGTTCACACAGAACTTTGGACATGGATAATGGAACAGATCTGCTTCAAAATCGATGCTAAAAAAAGTGTGGCAAAAATTAGGGAAAGACACTATTATGTGTGTGTTTTTGGCAGCTTTCTAGAACACAATTTCACTTGGGAAAGTGTTACGATACTTCTTATTGGCAAGAGGGCTCACTAGCCTTGCTGCACAAATTTGGACAAAGCCATGTTTCATCCTACCTTCCCATAATGGCACTCAGCAGGAATTAATGGGTGCCAGTGCAATTGCACGCACCAGGTGTTAGGGTTCACAGATCGTACCAAATATAAATTATGATAAGGTGCGATCACAACCCGGGGTCCACTGTGCGGTGATGGAGGAACCGCAGTTAGGAAACAATGGTGGAGCGTAGCGGCGAACAAGCACCGAAATCACACCGAGTTAAACGTCACTCGGTGTGAGCACAGTACTAAGTACCTGACTCAGTTACTCCACAGAGCAGCACTCAAACAGAGAGCACTCTAAGTTATGCCCTGTTAGACGTCACAGGAGCATAAAAGGAATGACGCTAGTTGGGGTCCCTATGACTCACCCCCCACTATGCTGGTGATTGAGCCTACCCTGTCACACGGTTTGTGTAATTTGCACATGTGACGAAGTCGCCCGATGCAGGTGCTAAGCTTAAGTGGGAATTCCCACCCTACACTGCCTGTCTAAACACGCTCTCACAGCTAATAGCAGGACACGTGCACACAGGGTGGTAAAGCTTCCACCAACACGTTATCTTAGCGCGCCGACGCGCGCTCTAGAGGACCTTATTGTATACGTAACTGTTCACGTCCAGTCTGACAGGACCTTGCTCGTAGACCAATCTGGAACTGCCACGTCATCTGAGCAGCTGAAGAATGACCACCAATGAGAGGTCGCATCACGAGCATGCAAGCGAACAACACGAGTCTGAGCAAGACGCTGGATCCAACGTCTTTGCTTAGCAGCACCCACTGCGGCTGAAGTTGAATGTGAGACTGCAGAGGGTGACAGAGCTTGGGATCTCCTTCAATGGAAGTCTTCAAACAGAGGCTGGACAGACATCTGTCTGGGATGATTTAGAGAATCCTGCTTTGAGCAGGGGGTTGGTCCAGATGGCCCAGGAGGTCCCTTCCAACTCTACCATTCTATGATTCTATGATCTATCCTGTGCAGCACAAGAATTCTGGCGCCTAACACAAGGTCTGTTCTATCAAGAAATTAAATAAATGGTGTCTACCTTAATGACAAGTGAATTTTATTAATTTTTCCTGAGAATAGACATTTAACACCTAGTCACTGGATATGTGAAAAACTTCTGATGGCTGGGGGCCACACTGCTGGGAACTCCATCGTCACAAAACTTGGAGTTGGCAGTCAAGCCTGCCTCTTGATTTAAAGACGATGATACTGATAGAGATAATTTAGTACTGACTATTTCTCTACTTTTCATTTTATAAGTATAACACCAAGAACAAAATGCTTTACACACAGCCATGTTTAGTTAAAATAATGATTTTTATTAAAGAACTACATAAAAAATATATATCAAAACCGTAAGACAAATGCCACAGGTACAAGAATAGTTTAGTTGGGTACACCCAGGAATATAAATAGTCCTCAAAACCAAAACAGAGTATCCTCCTATGCACACACAATAAGTTGCTCCGTTAATTAAGGTATAGTAAGAGAGGTCAAGTCTTCAACATATCAGAGCGTAAATGGTAAAAGAGCCACAACAAAGCACACCTTAACATCCATAAACCTCTATTCTTATAGGTAAAGTTGCAGTCAGGAGATGGGGTAAGTGAAGATGTATACTCTATAAGGCAAAGTGAAAGGTCTTATTTCATTAAGCCCAAATAGTAATGTCAAAATAGAATATGCAGGTATTGTGGTAGCATAATAATTTGTCTTATGGTTTTAATATATATTTTTTATGTAGTTGTTTAATAAAAATCATTATTTATGTTATATTGCATTTCTGGTTTATGGCCTAATATATGCAGGATCATAGTTGGTGTATTTTCATTACATAAGAAAAAACCCTCAATCCGTAAGGCTGACACAGATTCATATTTAATAAGTAATTAGTAATAACAGGAAAAAAATGGATCCATCATTTGTAGGTAATGATACTCCAAAAGTGATTTATAGTTGATTAAAGATGACCTGGCACCAGGACAAAAGTGACCAGTTTTTTTTTTTTTTTTCAAACTCATGTTTTTTTATTTCTCAAATTCACCATACAGTTCCAGAGATAATTAATTTTTTGGAGATTTTAATGGTCTTTACCAAAAGGTAGGAAAAATGAAGAGCAGCCTAAAGACACGTCTCCAGGGTATCATGTGAACCACACATCTTTGGTAAAGACCTTACAAATAGAACTACCGTAAATTAAAAGCACAAGATCTTTAGTAACGTACTGCGGAATTGACTTTGGGTATCAGTGGGAATAAAATAAGATCAACAACAGGCAGCTTTTGACATGGTGACAGGTCCTCTATATGTATCAACTCTATCCAAAATACAAACTGATCATGTTACTTTGTGAAGTCCAGCTGATTTTAGTTCTGAAACAGTGTATACTGTTTTACTGGCAAATGACATAACTGAAGGATAATGTGTGTACAAAGTTATTTACCTTGACTTTTTGGCACATTTGAAGATTAATGGATTTAACATCATCCAATTGCTTCCGTAAGACTACAAGTGTATCCTGCTTTTCATGGATATCCTTTTCAAGAAGTTTCATAGCCATCTCCATTTCAGTCTTCATTCCAAGTTGTAAATCCAGCTCCTTTTCTAAATCCTAACAATATATAACACAGTGTCATTGTGGTAAATGGAGACAAGTATGCATCACGGAATTAAAGAATTTGCTGGGGATACAAAAAAACAGTCTACTATATTTAAAAATAATGTCTTAAAAGCATTGTCCAGTACTGGGACAGTACCTGCTTAATATAATTTAGGACTCCAATAGCAATAAAAACAATTCATATTCATCTCCCACAGCACTACCTTTCCATCCTAGCAGGGATGTGACATCATGGTGTCATGTACACGCATGAGCCAATCAATGGCCAAAAAAAGGGGGACAATACACAGTCAAAGGGAGCGCTAAGAACACACAGACAATGCAAAAGTTTATTTAGCCCACAACGCGTTTCGACAGTAACCCGTCTTCATCAGACTGCCACCTGATGAAGACGGGTTACCGTCGATACGCCTTGTGGGCTAAAGAAATTTTTGCATTGTCTGTGTGTTCTTAGCGCTTCCTTTGACCCGTGTATTGTCCCCCATTTTTTGCTTAGCTATTGTCCTCCATTGGAGGTCATGGCTGGAGCTGCTTTGAACCTTGCATTACTTTTATTACCGTCCTCCTGGCGCTCCCTGGTGTCCGCTAATTTGTTTTATAATCAACTAGCTGAAGAGCCCAGCGCTGCCCAGGCATAGTAACTAACTACGGTTAGTTATAACAAATTGTAATGATTATATCTATAAATATAAAGCTGAGTGTAGAGCCCCACCCACTCCGCATAGCCACATTCACTATAATATCCCACACAATCCCGTCAGCCAGAGCCACCGGACTACTACCCCTAATATCCCACATCATCCCGTCACAGCCGCCAGACTACTACCCCTAATATCCCACATCGTCCCGTCAGCCAGAGCCACCAGACTGCTCCTCCTAAATTCCCACATCATCCCGTCAGCATGGGGTCAGAACCAGAGTGCTGAGAGGAATGGCCCTAACTTCCATGCCAGGGATCCCTTTAAGAGAGGCCTGGCGTCAGAACCAGAGCACTGAGTGGATTTGCCCTGACTTCCATAACAATGATCCCTTCAACAGAGACCTGGGGTGATAATCAGAGTGCTGAGGGATTTACCCTAACTTCCATACAGGAGATCCCTTTAAGAGAGGCCTGGCGTCAGAACCAAAGCACAAAGTGGATTTGCCCTCACTTCCGTACCGGGGATCCCTTTAAGAGGGGCCTGGGGTCAGAACAACAGCACTGAGTGGAACGGTCCTAACTTCCATACTGGGGATCCCTTTAAGAGAGGCCTGGTGTCAAAACCAAATAGCTGGATGGATTTGCCCTGACTTCCATACCAATAATCCCTTTAATAGAAGCCTGGGGTGAGAATCAGAGCACTGAGGGATTTACCCTAACTTCCATACTGTAAGAGAGGCCTGTGGTCAGTGCCAAAGCACAGAGTGGATTTGCCCTCCCTTCCATACCAATGATCCCTTCAATGGAGGCCTGGGGTCAGTACCAGAGCATTTGAAGGCAATTGCCCTGACTACCATACCGGGGATCCCTTTAAGAGAGGCCTGGCATCAGAACCAAAGCGCTGGATGGATTTGCCCTGACTTTAATATTGGAGATCCCTTTAAGAGGGAAGATGTGCCTATGGAATGGATGATGTGTGATCGGATTATGGGAACGGGAGGGGTAATTCATTTCTGTCATCTGCTCTCTGCTTCTGTCTGGGGGGCAGACAATGGCTGGGAGCTTATGTTCCCAGGGATGCAAGATTTCTCCCACCTGGTCAGTGTCAGTTACACATAGCAACCAATCACAGCTCAGCTTCTATTAAACAGCTCTAGTGAAATGAAAGATGCTTAGGGATTGGTTGCAAGGAAAACTGTTGCTCATAGCAACCAATCACAGCTCAGCTTCTTTTAAACAGCTCTGGTTAAATGTAAGATACTCCGTGATTGGTTGGTGATACCCACACACACACACATTCAAATTTATATACATAGCTGGCCAAAGGTTTGACTGCAGTCTTTAACATTTTGTCAGAGCAGACAACCTTTTTGAATTAATATTGATGAATTGCAGCCAAATAGAAGCTGCCGATTGGCTTTAGCAGGCACGTCACGTTGTCACAACAATATTGTGTCCCAGCTGGAATGGTGCCCGTGCCATTGCACTTTTAATTGTGGTCCTTGATTAATGGTTTCCAGTAGTAGATAACCCCATTAATATATTGTTTTATGTTTAGAAATCTTTACTATTTCCCTGCTACACCTTTATTAAATCTCCCACAATAAGAGATGTCATTCATAGAAAGAGTGTCCCAACTCTGTTGTTGGATTGCCAGGGGCCAGGGATTCTTTTCCTGTCTCTAATGTTAGGGGTGCCCTAGCTATTCATGCTCCCCGGTTTACTTCTGAAGATTAAGGCGCTGGGGCCACATATCTTGCTGAACTCCTGATTAAGCCCTATATCTGTCCCCCTCTCTCATCCAAGGAAGTGGGGAGTAACAGTTTATCTATACACACACAAACCAGACTAACAACAGAGGACCCCCGGAAGAACGCACAGCGCTGAAACGCGCATTGGGGTGGGTGGCACCACTGGGTCTCAGGTATGTTTTCAGGTTATTGATTACTATGTGCAGACATTTACTACACTATTTTGTCTTTGTATTTGGCATACAGCATTCACTGACAGTTTCACCCTGCCATTTTTAATGTGACTAACTTTTTGTAGTCTGTTATATGGGCTTTGGTGATTTATACCTATGCACTAGCATTTTTGTATGTATCTGAGTATGTACAAGTCTGTTTTTGTTATCTGGGTACCCTTGTGGTTCCTCCTTTTGGTTCACCACTGTCACATCTCTCCATGTATATTGTTTGTATGTTTTTACAATTAATTATCTAATAAAAGCTATTACTATTTTATATGTTGAATTCTCATGGTGCGGTCCTTTCTTTTGAGTCTGATATTCATGCACTGAATTCTCTTACTTTGCACTTCTTGTATTGATCTTTGTGATCTTTGCATATTTGGGTGATAGTATTTACCGTAATAGGTTGTAATGAGAGAGGACGTACAGGGATAAATTAAAATACATATCATACAAATATGCACTCACAGACAATAGAAAACATTTGGGAGAAAAGGAAGGAAAACCAAATAGGAGAGAATGCAAATTTGCACATAACCGACACATCAAGCAACAGTCAAAGATCAACACTTCAAATGCCTCTACCAACAACCGACTCCCCATTCCACACCAGGCAGTATAAGATGAACACTGGCAATTCAGATTACAAGAGGCGAGTATATATAAGAGAGGGGAGTGGCCAATACTGAACAGCTGAGATCATTCAAGCAAGAAAGCTTCAAGAGACGCTAACAGAAACCTGCACCATTTAATATGAAGGAGAAGTCCTTCTAATCGGTGCAGGAGTACGCAAATACAGACACTGTGATCTTCTGGCCCCTCTCTGTCATGGTAAACCCATGAATGTACCTCTCCTTCAAAGAGGGACCTCCGAAACCTCAGGGCTGGGTTTATCAGGGTGTGCAGAGTGAAAGGATTGAATCAACCTGACATCAGATGCTGGTACCCACATTCTTTCTTCACGACCGTAACACTTCCAGTGTACTAGATTCTTAAGAGAAGATAGTTTCTTAGAAAAATATGCACACAGACGCCATTTACTAGGAGATATACAGCCCCCACCCCCACCCTAGATGCATCAATTTTTACAATAAATGGCTGAGTGACGTCAGGCTGTATAAGGACTGGAGCAGTTGCATCAAAAGCCTCACATTGGGGACTGGACCATTTGTAAAAGTCCATCCCTTTCCTGGTCATTTCTGTCAAAGATTAGGCCACTACTAAAAAGTTAATGAACTTACAATAGTAGTTGGCGAAACCCAAAAACCTTTGTAAGGCCTTTAGTTGCTCAGGACAATTCCAATCCAGTACCACCCGCACTTTCACCGGATCCATGCTAAAAGTGGTGGACTATAAAAAATAACCCAGAAAAGGGATCTCTTGAACAGAGAACATGCATTTCTCTGGTTTGACAAATAATTTACAGTCTCTGCATATCTAAAAGACTTGCCAGACAGGAACCATCAGGACGATAAGGAGGATGTTCTTGACACCCCTTATCCGAAAACACATCCCCTAAATCAGACAGGTATTCAGAGAGAGACTGGGTACCTACCCTGGCTAGTCAGGTGCCCAAGCAGTGTTTTTCAATATTCACTCCATTTTACCACAGGGTTGTGCAGGGTAAGACAAGGTATTTCAAGAACCACAGAAGAGGGCAAGCCCTTTAGCACATAACAGTCTATAAATTCAGAGTGCATGGCCCCTACCTGTAAATGCATCCAGGGTTCAGAGTTAATAGCAATAATGGTTGTTGATCCAGACAATATTTGAGGTCTGAGGTCATGAGCCTGGATGAACTTAACGTCGATCAAATTTAACCCCGCTCCACTGTTCAGAAAGGCAGAAATGACCACCTTATCATTGCCAAGATGGATCTTGATCAGTAGAAAAAAATTGAGATTTACCAACAGAGTAAATAAGTACATCTGGGTTTCCAACCCAGGCTCCTTAGTTTTCCGGTGGCAGTTTACGTTGGGATATGGAAGGACAAGCACCTACAAAATGACCATTTCCACCACAGAAGAAATACTTCCCCTTTTCGCTGAACTACCATTGGGCCAACTGCATGGGTTCCTTGGTCGACTCAGATCCAGGTTCAATCAACTCAGGTCCCCAAGCAAATTGGAGTGGCTCCTTATGTCTCTGACAAAGACGGCGATCCACACGGATGGCCAGAGACATGGCCGCCTCAAGTAAGACCAGAATCTCATGCAGGGCGAAGGCATCTTTTACCATTACATATAACCTTTGATATAACTGGCTATGCAGTATGGGGTCATACCACTTAGTATCGGTGGACCACCTCCAAAACTTGAAGGTAGCGTAGCATAGACTTAGCCAGACGAAGTCGGGGTTATCATAAAGGTGACCCAGATCCTGAAAAATGTATCTACCGTCCAAAGCGACAGAGTCAGCCAGAAGAGAAAATGCCCAGGATTGAGGGTCACCGTGAAGGAGCAAAATTACGATCCCCACCTGTTGATTGTCAATTCCACAGGGGGACTTAAGTTAAAGTAAAGCTTACAGGCCTCTCTGAAAACAACAAACTTACCTTGCCCCCCCCCAGATAACCTGTCAGGAAAAGTGATCTTGGGTTCCAACAGGGATTGCCTGGGAGTTGCGGTTACTAAACCAGATATGTTTGGATGATGCAAAACAACAGTGCGTAGGTCTGCCACCTCCAGGTTGAGTAGCTGCAGTTGCCCTTCCAGAGGAGGTGACTGGATGCATGATGGAAAAAGGAAAAAAAATGGTTGGGGCCAGTGTCAGAACTATCTGAAAATAAGAATCCATTAATTAGATCAGCTGATAAGGGGGAGGAATAGTCGTTTTAAGTGCAACCCTTTATTAACTGGAAAACATGAAAATTCTAAATGATGATAGCTCTTATATTAAACTTAAATCATATCCTACTGGTCAATTTCAATCAGAACTTTCCAAATTGTTAAAAAGAGGGCGTTTGTATGGGCGCCTTGGATATTAAACTTTCTGAATATTTATATATAGATCATCCGGTAGTGCCCATTTACCATGCTCTCCCTAAAGTATATAAAGGCCGCCCCACCATTTAGACCGATTATTGATGATAGGAGCGTTAGGGGAAAAATTGGGCAAATGGGTTGATTTGTATCTTCAGCCACTAGTTAATGAATTACTAGGATACATTAGGGATACCAAAATGCTAATTTCTACATTGGATAAGTATCCATGGGACCTGTTGTTCAAATGGCTAAGTTGTAATATTATCAGCCTGTATCCATCTATTCCACATGATGTTGCATTTTCCAGTTTAAATTTTTTCTGTCCAAATACAGTACTAATAAAGAGGAGATATTTTTTTTTTATTATCAGCAGTTTCCTTTTCACTGTCACATACTATTTTTCCTTTGCAGGTGATTTTTTCCTTCACACCATTGGAGTTAGCATGGGAGGCATGCTGTTTAGGAAGAATATTTTTTATTTTAACATAAAAATATTTTTAGGACAAAATTAAATTTTATGAGGGTTACATTAATGATGTCATTATAATCTGGAACAGAAGTTGAAGCCAATGAATTAATATCCTAAACAGGTGCTTCTCACAAAATTGGATCATCAAAAAGTTAATTTATTTCAGTTATTCAATACAAAAAGTGAAACTCATATTGTATAGAGTCATTACAAACAAGAGTGATTTATTTCAAGCGTTTATTTCTGTTATTCTTGATGATTATGGCTTACAGCAATTGAAAACCCAAAAGTTATTATCTAAGTAAATTAGAATACTTTATAACACCAGCATAAAATGATTTTAAAATTTGAAATGTTGGCCTACTGAACTGTATGTTCAGTAAATGCACTCAATACCTTTTTGGGGCTCCTTTTGCATCAATTACTGCATCAATGCGATGTGGCATGGAGGAGATCAGCTTGTGGCACTGCTGAGGCGTTTTGGAAGCCCAGGTTGCTTTGATAGCATAATTCAGCTCATATGCATTGTTGGGTCTGGTGTCTCATCTTCCTCTTGAGAATACCCAATAGGTTCTCTATGGGGTTAAGGTCAGGCAAGTTTGTTGGCCAATCAAGCACAGTGATAATATTTTAAACCAGCTATACATACTTTTTGCAGTGTGGACAGGTGTGAAGTCCTGCTGGAGAATTAAATTTCCATCTCCAAAAAGCTTGCCGGCAGGGAAGCATGAAGTGCTCTAAAATTTCCTGGTAGACGGCTGTGCTGACTTTGGTCTTGATCAAACACAGTGGACCTACAACAGCAGATAACATGGCTCCCCAAACCATCACTGATTGTGGAAACTTCACACTAGACCTCCAGCAGCTTGGATTGTGTGCCTCTCCACTCTTCCTCCAGAATTTGGTAACTTGATTTCCAAATGAAATGCAAAATTTACTTTTATCTGAAGAGAACACCTTGGACCACAGAGCAACAGTCCATTTTATTTTCTCCCAGGTAAGACGCTTCTGGCGTTGTCTATTGGGCATGAGTAGCTTGACACAAGGAATGTGACACTTGTAGCCCATGTCCTGGATACATCTGTGTGTGGTGGCTCTTGAAGCAATGACTCCAGCAGCAGTCCAGTCCTTGTGAATCTCCCAAAAACTTTTGAATGGCCTTTTCTTAACAATCCTTTGAATGCTGCGATTATCCTGGTTGCTTGTGAACCTTTTTCTACCACACTTTTTCCTTCCACTCAACTTTCCATTAATATGCTTGGATACAGTACTTTGTGAATAGCCAGCTTCTTTGGCAATGACCTTTTGTGGCTTACCCTCCTTGTGGAGTGTGTCAATGACTGCCTTCTGGACATCTGTCAAGTCAGCAGTCTTCCCCATGATTGTGGATTCTATGTTTTCAAAAGCTTTTGATATGGTGCCACACAAAAGGTTGATACATAAAATGAGTACAATGGGGATAGGGGAAAATATGGGTAAGTGGGTTAAGAGCTGGCTCAGGGATAGGAAACAAAGGGTGGTTATTAATGGAGCACACTCGGACTGGTCACGGTTAGCAGTGGGGTACTGTAGGGGTCGGTGTTGGGCCCGCTTCTTTTTAACATATTTATTAATGACCTTGTAGGGGTCATACATAGTAGAATTTCAAAATTTGCAGATGACACTATACTCTGCAGGGTAATCACTACAGAGGAGGACAATTTAATATTACAGGAAGATTTATGTAAATTAGAAGATTGGGCTGATAAATGGCAAATGAGCTTTAATGGGAATAAATGTAAGGTCATGCACTTGGGCAGAAGAAATAAGATGTATAATTATGTGCTTAATTGTAAAACACTGGGCAAAATTGTCACTGAAAAAGATCTGGGTGTATGGGTGAACGACAAACTCACATTTAGTGGTCAGTGTCAGGCAGCTGCTGCAAAGGCAAATAAAATAATGGGATGCATTAAAAGAGGCATAGATGCTCATGAGGAGAACATAATTTTACCTCTGTACAAGTCACTAGTGCAACCACACTAAAAATACTGTGTACAGTTCTGGTCTCGCCATATCTATATTACATCTTGGACATTCCGAGTTTCCCTTCAGCCCCATTTTGTGTATTATTAGGGTGACCTATATACTCTATGAACTACATAGATATGTGATAGTCTTGCAGGTTCGCTCATGGAAAGTTTAGGTATATATTCTAGTATAGTTTCCCAGACATCTTCTTCCATATTTCCCACTTCTTCTTCCCATTTGAGCCTAGCTTTCAATGGAAACCCCAAAAGAAAGGTATGCATCAAATCTTTATAAGTGCTTGAAATTACCCCCCTAGTGATTCCTTCTTGGCAAATGTGCTCCAGAACTAAATCAGTTTCTACTACCAATCTCTGTTGTACTCTCTGGGTTCTTATAGCAAGCCCGAGGTTTAGCAATGAACAGGCATCAGCCAGATAATAAAATGGTACATAATAAGTTAAATAAAAAAGACACACACACACACACGGAAGCATTAACATAATTAACCTACATATGCTGTAACAACACAGCAACTGTCAGAAATCTGCGTGAAACACAACATGTTTATTTTTAAAAAAAAATAAAAATTGCGTGAGCTCACACAGAATTTTCATAACAAGCAGAGGGAAAGCCGATGGCTGAGGGCTGATGTTATATTTTTGGGAAGGAGCCAATAGCCATAAAGGTTCCCAGGCTATTAATATTAGCTCACAGAGGTTTGCTTAGCCTTTATTGGCTACTTTACAGAGGAACCCCAGAAAAAAATTGACATGCGGTTCCTCTATAAAATCAAACCAGCAAAGGCTAGGCAGACAGTTGCAGGTTGATATTAATAGCCTGGGAAGGGGCCATGTATACTGGCAACCCCCCAGGCTAAAAACATCAGCTCTCAGCCGCCCCAGAAAAGGCACATCTTACAGATGCGCCAATTCTGGCACTTAGCCTCGCTCTTTCCATTTGCCCTGTAGTGGTGGCAAGAGGGGTTCATATTTGAGGGATTGATGTCACCTTTGTATTGTCAGGTGACATCAAGCCCACAGGTTGGTAATGGAGAGGCGTCTATAAAACACTTATCCATTACTAATCCTACAGTTATATGGTAAATAAACACACAGCCAGAATAAAGTCCTTTGTTTGAAATAATCACACAGACTCATTTATTGAATCTAAATTAACCATAAGAACTGAACGCATGATCCCCGACACCCTCGTCTCCAGCAAACAATCAAAAAATAATAAACCAACATATAATACTATCCTGTCCGTTGTAGTCCATTTAATACAGAGTGCTCCACGGTGATCTCGCGTGTAGAACAGTCACATCAGGAGATGTGACTGCTCTAACCGGCCTCTGGCGATACACTGACAGGAGGTAATCGCTCCTGCGGTGTATCACTGTGCTGCCGTGAGGGTTCACCAGAGTTCATCAGCTCCGATGCGCTCACGGCACTACCGCTGTGTGAGAACTTTCTCACGCAGTGGTGCCGTAA
>VIAB01017268.1:0-12031 GCA_009801035.1 Oophaga pumilio
CGTTTTCCCTTCCAAGTCTTCACTGACCACAAAAACTTGGTATAGCTGCAAACGACTCAGCGGCTAAATTCTTGCCAGGCCAGATGGTCCCTATTCTTCTCTCGGTTCCACTTCATCCTCCATTTTCTCTCCAGTGAGAATATTCGGGCCAACGCTCTCTCTCGCTCCTTAGTGTCATCAGAGGAGGAGGATGAGGAGCCTCGGCTTATTGTCCTCGAAGAGAGCCTGAGAACGGTAGCTCCGGTTTCGCTAGAGTCTGTGCCTCCAGGCAAGACTTTTGTGCCCCCTAATTTGCGACCGGAGGTACTCTCTTGGGCATACTCCTCCAGGGTGGGTGGACACTTTCGGGCAAAGAGGACAACTGAATTATTGTCAAGGAAATACTGGTGGCCACATATGGTCCGTGACGTCAGGGAATATGTTCAGACGTGTGTCTCCTGCGCCAAGAACAAGTACCCTCGACAACGGACAGCTGGGTTACTTTTCCCTTTGCCGGTGGCAGACAGGCCCTGGGAGATGGTCAGGATGGACTTTGTGGTGGGCTTAGCCAAGTCTCGGGGTTGCACCATAATTTGGGTGATCACCGACCACTTCTCCAAAATGGTGCACTTGGTGCCGCTACCACGGTTACCTTCTGGACGGTCCTTGGCAGCATTATTTATTAGACACATCTTCCGTCTACACGGTATGCCAGACAAGATTGTCAGTGATCGAGGTCCCTAATTTGCGTCTCGGTTCTGGAGAGAGCTGTGTCGTCTACTCTGCATTGAGTTAAACCTCTCCTCTGCATATCATCCCAAGATGAATGGGTTGGTAGAGAGGGCCAACCAGACCTTGGTCACATACTTGCGACATTTTATCTCTGCCAGGCAGGATGACAGGGTATCCTTCCTCCCGTGGGCGGAGTTCGCGCTAAACAATGCTGTGGCTGACTCCACCGGACAGACCCCATTCCTCTTAAATTACGGCCAGCATCTGCGGGTACCGGTGCCCATGCCCGTGGCTTCCGCCGATTCCAGGGTGGCAGACTGGGCTGTGGAGGCACGGGACATATGGGACCGCACCCAGGATGCCATTCAGGCTTCCAAAGAAAGGATGAGGTCTTCTGCCGATGCCCATCGGCATCCCGCTCCGACATTTTCTCCTGGCGACCTAGTGTGGTTCTCCGCCCAAAACATCAGGCTGCGGGTGGAGTCCACTAAGTTGGCACCCCGCTATTTGGGTCCCTTCAAGCTCCTCGAGCAGGTGAACCCTGTGGTCTACCATTTAGCCCTTCCGCCTCGCCTTGGTATCACCGACACCTTCCATGTCTCCCTCCTAAAACCCGTGGTCATCTCCCGGTTGCCTGAGTCATCTGCCGGGATGTCGGGTTCGTCTACGGACGATCACGAGTGGATTGGAGGGGTGGATTGGAGGGGTTTTGGGCCTGAGGATAGGTCCTGGGAGCCTGCCAAGCATTATCATGCTCCGCAGCTCATCGCTGCCTTTGAACGTAGCGAGGCCCAAAGAAGGGGGCCCAAGGAGTGGGAGCAATGTTAGTGGTCGAGTTCCCGCTTCTGCACAAGGGAAATCTCGAACCATCCCTGCTGATGTCTCCCATACGTCTCCGAAAGCAGTGGACTCTGCTCAGCAGAGACGTCGGTCCCAGCATCTCGCCCAGTCTAACATTGTGCAGAGGATTACTGCTGCCTCTCCAGGTTCTGCTATTGTAGCCAGTACTGGTCAGTGGCGAGCAGACGTCTTTGGGACTAAGTCCTGCGTTTCTCCATCTGAGCATGCCCAGGGCAAGATCTCCCATTGGAGATCAGGGGTCACATGCTCGGTTACAGCAGCGACTCCCATTGGTCCACCAGGAAGGTCCTGAAATGGCTTGTGTTCTGGAACAATTTCTCATTGGTCCTTTTCTGGAAGGTCCTGTAGCTGCTGCTATAAAAGGTGTGCATGACTGCTCGGCCGTGCGCTAGTATCTATTGCGTTATGTGCTTTGTGCCAGTTTGATCATGCACGCATGTGGTTAGGGCTCGGCTGAAATAAGCCCCTAGAATACCGGCACCTCCGGTGAGGAGATTTGTATGCACATGTTCAAGGCCTGGCTGAAATAAGCCCCTAGAATACCGGCTTCTCCGGTGAGGAGTTGCTTGTTTGCGTTGCTGACTGCATGACCACGGACTGCTATCCGCACAGCAGTTATCTGTGTATCCCTGTGGTGTTAACAGGACACAGTCTCTATCTCTGCGTCTCTACCTCAGCGACTCTGTGGTGTAACAGAGTTCGCTTATACCGCTATATAGTGCCACAGCATCTATGTTTGCGACTCTGAAGTAACAGAGTTCGTTTATACTGCCATTTTACTAGCAGCAGGCTCTGCCTGTACGGTGGACCCCGGGCTGCGAACGCACCTATCATTTATATTTATTTGGTGGGTTCCGCCAGCCCTAACAGAGTGTGATGCCGGCCTTGTAGTCTATGGACAACAGGGTGGCTCAGTGGTTAGCACTTTTGCTTTGCAGCGATGGGGTCCTGTGTTCAAATCCCACCAAGGACAACATCTGCAAGGAGTTTGATTGGGTTTCCTCCCACACTCCAAAGACATACTGGTTGAAAATTTAGATTGTGAGCCCCAATGGGGATTGTGATGATAATGTCCTTAAACTGCTGTGGAATATGGTGGTGCTATGTATGCAAAGTATAATAAATATGCCGCTGTTCATATGTCCAAGTCTTTTCATGGAGTGTGTCTGTGCAAAAATCAGGGAGACCATGGAGACATTTAGACATTTTGATCACTGTGATAAACCCTATCACAGTGATCAAAACAAAAAAATAGTAAATAATCCCCCCTTTATCACCCCCTTAGTTAGGGACATATAATAAAATAAAAAAAATATATTTATTTTCTTTTTTCTATTAGGGTTAGGGTTGGGATTAGGGTTAGGATTAGGGTTAGGGTTGGGATTAGGGTTAGGGTTGGAGCTAAAATTGAGGGGTTTCCACTATTTAGGTACATCAGGGGGTCTCCAAACACGACATGGCGTTCAAAAAGTCAAATGGTGCTCCCTCCCTTCCGAGCCTTGACATGCGCCCAAACAGTGGTTTACCCCAACATATGGGATATCGGCGTACTCAGGACAAATTGCACACCAATTTTGGGGTTCTAATTTCTCCTGTTACCCTTGGGAAAATAAAAAATAGCTGGCCAAAAATCATTTTTGAGTAAAAAAATGTTTTTTTTTATTTTCATGGCTCTACGTTATAAACTTCTGTGAAGCACTTGGAGGTTCAAACTGCTCACCACACATCTAGATATGTTCCTTAAGGGGTCTAGTTTCCAAAACTGCCAATTCTGTGTTGAAAAAGTCAAACTGTGCTCCTTCCCTTGCGACCTTTGCCGTGCACCAAAAAAGTGGTTTACCCCCACATGTCGGCGTATTCAGGAGAAATTGGACAACAAATTTTGTGGTTCATTTTCTCTTTTAACACTTGTAAAAATAAAAAAAATTGGTTCTGAAGAAAAAAAAATTCAAAAAAAGTTAAATGTTAATTTTTTTCCTTCCATATTTCTTCAGTTCCTGTGAAGCAAGTAAAGGGTTAATAAACGTCTTGAATGTGGTTTTGAGCACCTTGAGGGGTGCAGTTTTTAGAATGGTGTCACTTTTGTGCATTTTCTATCATATAGCCCCCTCAAAGTGAATTCAAATGTGATGTGGTCCCTAAAAAAAATGGTGTTGTTAAAATGAGAAATCGCTGGTCAATTTTTAACCCTTATAACTTCGTGACAAAAAAAAATTTGTTTCCAAAATTGTGCTGATGTAAAGTAGACATGTGGGAAATGTTATTTATTATCTATGAGACCTCTGGTTGTCAAGGCAACGCGTCGCCGACCCCGATCACGTGACAGGGGTCAGCGATGCGCTCATTTCCGGCCCGGCGGCCGGAAGCAGTAGTTAAATGCCTGCTGTCAGCTTTGACAGCGGGATTTAACTAGTTAATAGGCGCTGGCGGATCACGATTCCGCTCGCGCCTATTGCGGGCACATGTCAGCTGTTTATAACAGATGACATGTCGCGGCTTTGAGGTGGGCTCACCGCCGGAGCCCACCTCAAAGCAGTGGATACTGCCAGCTGATGTACTATTCCATCAGCTGGCAGAAAGGGGTTAAGCTGCAAATTGGCTTTGTCACTAAGGGGTTAAATAGGAGTAGAACTGAGAAAACATAATAGAATCACTTGAGCTTCTTCTCCATTTTTTACTTACTCCTAGTTTCGCCTTACAAATATTGAAGAGAAATACTGACGTGTGAATGTGGCTGAAATCTCACTTTTATTAACTTTCTTTTCTTCCACTTTATATTACTCTTCAGAAAGTATTCACAAATCAGTTTTTATTCTCATTTTTTCCAAAGTATTTCTAAGCCAAAATCAGGAGTGCAAGATGCAGAAAGATAAACTATAGCAGAAATATTCACACCTCTTTTGTGTTTTGGAGCTACTCCTGGTTTGGGCTTAGACTACTTGCAGACTATTTTTGAGTCTCCTATGCAGCTGTGGAGCCCAGCTGCGTCTGGATTCATATCTCCCAGAAGGGTGCGCAGAAGGAATTCACCACTAGAGGTCTCAATATACATTCACACACCTTCACCCATCCCTAAGTCCACCAGAGGGAGCTCCGATAGTCATATAAAAGGAGGGTGAAGACAGGAAAGTGAGTTCAGTCAGCTCAGAGTTCTCATTAGAGAGACTGCAGAGCAGTTCAGTTCAGCAAAGTGGAGGCTAGTAAAGTGGAACTGAATCCATCCCAGTCTAGTCAGAGCTGAAACAAGCGAGTAGTCTGCAGACAGAGCAGACAAGTGGAGTTTGCAGCAAGGGACTCCAGAGCTCAAGTTGGGAGCCAGGAGCGTGCCGACGCTCAGAGAGCAGCGAAGAGGCGGCCCACGAACTGCCAGTGTGTGTAATCGAGTGAGGGCCCGGGTAGGCCAAAGGCGAGTGGAAAGAGAAGTAAAGAGGCAGAGGAGCCGTAATAGCTGACCTCAACAAGTATTGACCGGACACCGGGGTCCGAGTCTATAGGGATCTCCACGACCCATTAGGAGAACACCGGAGTTCCTGGAGGACTACAGGTCCCAGGAGCACCAGAAAGCTGATACGTAACTGGGCCAGGAGGACGGAGTCAGGCAGTGCACTGCCAGCAAGACTGTGTACTTCAAGAAAAGGTCCAACCACAAGGTCAGCCAGGTGCAGGACGGAGACTAAGTTAGGCCCAGCTACATGCAGGCCAGGACTTCATACAGAAAGGCAAGGAACAGGAGGCCACACACCTACTCAGTGGGAGAATCTGGATGTGCACCCTTCACCCTACAGTTCTCCGGGGAGTGCCTGCAACATCTTCAGTAAAGGTACCAAAGTGACTTGTGTGTGTGTCCCTCTTCTTACCCCTAACTGCCGGGTCCCCTTCCGTCCTGCATCCCTATACATCTACCTGCCCTGAAGGACTCAGCCTCACCTGTGGGAGGCTTAACACCTATAGCTGCACAACACCAACCCTTCAGTGGATCTGCCTTGCAGCGCTGGTCACCCTGACCAGGTACCACAGGTGGCATCACGAATCCCCATACCAATATTCAACTCCCTGTAAATATCCCACATTAAAGGGTGAGGCGCCAGAGCCACGGACTGAGCTGTGTTGCCGTGACATCCCCCATAGAAGTCTATAGGCTCAGATCCGAGTTCCCATTGCTCTGGAGGACGACTCACAGCCTCCATCAGAGGTTTCTATCTGAGGCACAGAAAAGACAATTTAGGTGGATTTCTGATGGAGCTACTGTATATAGCACAATGTATAACGATGCTAATAACATCCAAAGTCTGCAAATTTGTACCATTTTATCTCTTTTCAAGATTCTGTCTGAATCTACTTTTCCTGTTTTCAAACGATGCATTCTTCCACTTTAATGTTTTTATCCTCTTGGAATTTTCAAAAAAAAAAACTTGAAACATTCACCAAGATGTGTGAATAGTCCCTAACTTGCAAGTTCTGTGTTATTACCATTATGATTTCACCTCATATACCGTTATCTTGTTCTCATTCCTTGTCTTATCCTTCTGCTGTTTCCTATCATTCTTGTACTCATTCGAATGCTCTTCAAACTTTAACCTTTTCATATCATGAATATATTAAGACTCTACTTATTTTTTTAACTAGTTTCATATAAACCACTCTTTCCTTTTTCTACAACATTCTACTTTTTCTGCTATCCTGTTTTCATCCTCTCAGAATTTCCTACGATATGCTCACCTGCCTTTTACATAAGACATCCAACCCATTAACAATATGCTCCTGTTTCACATATTTGCTTTCTTCTCTCCCTATCATATTTCATCTGGTTCAAAATAATATTCTTGTAATCATGCTCCCTCTTCGATCATTTCTTCCTCATCATACCGATCCTCCTTTTCTCCTCTATCACAGTTCTTCATTCTCTCCTCCATTGCACATAATGTCCACCAATACTCTGTAGCGTTCTCTCCCTCTTCTATCACTCTTCCTCTCGTTCACCCTCCCCGGTTCCATTCTCTCAGCCCGCACCCAATGAACACGCTTCAAAAGACAAGACAACAACTCAGTGTTGTAAAAAATTTAAGCTGCATTTTTATTTCCCTTTGTTCTTTGTAAAAGACCCTGACTGAATTTCAACCAATTTTACATTCAGCATTGTACACGAGGCACTGATCCAAGCTCCTAGCAATATTCCCACCATATAATCAGTACAAAGCATGCAATATAGCAATGTCTGTATTTTTGATGACTGTGTCAAGTTCTTACAGATTTTCAATTGTCTACTGTATGTAGTGTAAATTCTCTTTTTAAAAAAACTGCAGAAATTCATTTTTGGTAAGATATTCGTATTTTTATATAAAACTAGAAATGTATCAGAAAATAAAGAGATCATGTAGATACCTGTCGTGTGTATTATGTGTTCCTTATGTTGGCATACAGAAGTTTTCTAACCGGAATATTTTAAGCATTAATATTTTGCATTGATCTACATACATTGCAAGATTTTCCCCATAGATGATAGTCCCTTGACATATTTTGAAATGCTGCATTTTTTTTGTGAAAATTGATGGAAGGCACAAAGTAATCGTTACTAAGAAATACTATATTGGCCGTGGTGGGCTAGATGTCAGGGTGGAGTTTTTATGCAGCTGAGAAACTCTGAATGCCAGAGAATGATAAGAGGTGAGTAGAACAGTAATTTTGTCAAGTGGGGTCCTTGAGCATGGACCACTCAAAAACTGCATGCTTCAAGTCTGACAAAATGCTCCCCAATTTTAATATTTCTTCGTGCACTATGGGCTTTTCTTGGTCTATTACACTTCACTGTTTAGCTACTAGTATGCTTTGTAGTGGGGCAACATGGTGGCTCAGTGGTTGGCACTGAGGTGTTAGGCCTCTTTCACACATCCGGTGTGCGCCTGACGGCGCCCCCGGCATTTAGCCGCAGCGCCGCATCAGAAAACCTGATGCGCCGCATGCGTTTTTTTGCCGGATGGTTTCTGATGGCCGGAGACATCAGGGGAATCCGGCAAAAAAAAAAGCGTTACATGCTGCGTTTTGTCCGGCCGCCGGAATGTACATTTCCGCCGCATCCGGACAAAATCGCATACGACGCATTGACATGCGGCACCATCCGGCGCTAATGCAAGTCAATGCAAAAAAAAACGCAAGCGGCGCATCAGGTTTTCTGATGCGGCGCTGCGGCTAAATGCCGGGGGTGCCGTCAGGCGCACACCGGATGTGTGAAAGAGGCCTTACAGAGATGGGGGTCCTTCGTAGAGATGGGCGAACCCGAACAGTAAAGTTTGGCATCCATACCGAACACCTACTGTTCAGGCACGGACACCGAACATAGACTACACCAAGAAGTCCGTGTTACTGTTCGGGTTCGGCCAGCCAAACACTTTCTGTTTGTCACGCTGTCATGTGCATAGCTGCGTGGCAAACATTGCTTCTGATCGGCGGTAAAATCATCACCGCTGGTCAGACAGCCAAGGTTCCCACACTGTCAAAAGACAGTGTGAGCTCGCAGCTATGTTCAGAGGTATAACGTTTACCTAAGGTTACTGATGTTGGTTGATGGGACTGCTACTCCCATCAGCAGCCGTCTGCTGCCGCTAATAACACTGAGAGCAGAAGCGGCTATTGGGAGAATTCATCAGCCGGTGCCTGTGCTGTAAATAAATAATTATAAAAACAAACTGTATTTTTGATTACCAGCCAGGTAAAACTCACAGCTGTGGGGTGCAACACTAAGCTATCAGCTTCAGCAAGGCTGGTTATCAAGAATAGAGGGGTCCGCGATCCGATTTTTTAAATTATTGAAATAAATAATTTAATAAAATGGCATGGGTTCCCTACCATTTTTGACAACCAGCCTTGCTAAAGCAGACATCCGAGCGCTGGTATTCTCCATCTGATAAGGGGTCATAGATATTTTGCCTCCACAAAAATAGGAACCCGCAGCAGCCCAGAAAAGGCACATCTTTTATATGCGCCAATTCAGGAGCTTTGCCCGGCTCTTCCCATTTGCCCTGTAGTGGTGGCAAGTGGGGTTCATATTTGTGAGGTTGATGGCACCTTTGTAAAGCATCCGCCAACTCCTGGACAGTCTGTGGTACAACGTGATGTTGGTGGATGGAGCGAGACATGATGTTCCAGATATGCTCAATTGGATTCAGGTCTGAGGAACAAGCGTGCCAGTCTATAGCTTCAATGCCTTCATCTTGCAGTAACTGCTGACATACTCCAGCAACATGAGGTCTGGCATTGACCTTCATTAGGAGGAACCCAGGGCCAACCACACCAGCATATGGTCTCACAAGGGGTCTGAGGATTTCATCTCGGTAACTAATGGCAGTCAGACTACCTCTAGCGAGCACATGGAGGGCTGTGTGGCCCTCCAAAGAAATGCCACCCAACACCATTACTGACCCACTGCCAAACCGGTCATGCTGAAGGATGTTGCAGGCAGCAGATCACTCTCCACGGCGTCTCCGGACTCTGTCACCTCTGTCACATGTGCTCAGTGTGAACCTGCTTTAATCTGTGAAGAGCACAGGGCACCAGTGGTGAATTTGCCAATCCTGGTGTTCTGTGGCAAATGCCAAGCATTCTGCACGGTGTTGGGCTGTGAGCCCAACCCCCATCTTTGGACATCGGGCACTAAGACCATCCTCATGGAGTCGGCTTCTAACCGTTTGTGCAGACACACGCACATTTGTGGCCTGCTGGAGGTCATTTTTCAGGGCTCTGGCAGTGCTCCTCCTGTTCCTCCTTGCACAAAGGCGGAGGTAGCGATCCTGCTGCTCGGTTGTTGCCAGAACCAATAAGAACTAGTAAGTCCATATGGACTGTCAAAACACTGGACTACCCCCTTCCTACAAAATGTAAGCTTGAACTGTAGATCACATGTGAAGTAGCGGGTAGGATTGTGTGCCTCTCCACTCTTCCTCCAGACACTGAGACCTTGTTAAATTTACTTTCATCTGAAAACAACACATTGGACCACTGAGCAACAGTCCAGTTGTTTTACTCCTTGGCATAGGTAAGACGCTTCTGGCATTGTCTATTGCTCATGAGTGGTTTGACTCAAGGAATGCCACACTTGTAGCCCATGTCCTGGATACAGCTGTGTGTGGTGGCTCTCGAAGCAATGACTCCAGCAAGAGTCCTCTCCGTGTGAATCTTCCCCAAATGTTTGAATTGCCTTTTCTTAAAGGGAATCTGTCACCCCATTTTAGCCATATGAGAGAAAGATATCATTGCATAGGGCGTCCCATAACTAATCTATGGGTACCTATGATATCTCCTGACACCCCAGTTTTCATGTAAAAATACCTTTGTAAAGTTCGTTTTCTAGTATGCAAATCCCTGCGGTCCGGTCTGATGGGCGGCGTTTCTTCGTATTCCCCCACTGCCTCCATTCTTGCCCTACGCAGTTTTTTTTTCTTTACCGTCGGCTTGCCGCGCTTGCGCTTTTCAAAATCCCCTCGCGCATGCGCAGTGTGCTTTGCCCAACAGTGGGCAAAGCATAATATCATTACAGCGCATGCGCAACTATTTTCCTTCACTTTCCTTGCCCCGGAAGTCGTCCAAGGCAAGCAGTCATTTCCGGGGCAAGGAAAGTGAAGGAAAATAGTTGCGCATTCTCTGTAATAATTTTATGCTTTGCCCACTGTTGGGCAAAGCACACTGCGCATGCGTGAGGGGATTTTGAAAAGCGTAGGCGCGGAAACACTACGCCGTCTGTGCTAGTCACAGACGAACATACGTAAGAGAAGCCGAGGAGCGGGGGGAGGGAGAAAAATAACGCCGCCCGTCGGACCGGACCGCACGAATTTGCATACTAGAAAACAAACTTTACAAAGGTATTTTTACATAAAAACTGGGGTGTCAGGAAATATCATAGTTACCCATAGATTAGTTATGGGATGCACTATGAAATGATATCTTTATCTCACATGGCTAAAATGGGGTGACAGATTCCCTTTAACAATCCTTTCAAGGCTGCTGTTATCCCGGTTGCTTGTGCACCTTTTTCTACCACACTTTTTCTTCCACTCAACTTTCCATTAATATGCATGGATACAGCACTCTGTGAACAGCCACCTTCTTTAGCAATGACCTTTTGTGGCTTACCCTCATTGTGGAGAGTGTCAATGAGTGCTTACTGAACATCTGTCAACATCTGGTTGTGAAGCTTACTGAAACAGACTAGGGGTCCTTTTTAAACGCTTAGGAAGCTTTTGTAGGTGTTTTTTGTTAATTATTCTAATTTACTCAGATCATGACTTTTGGGTTTTCATTGGCTGTAAGCCATAATCATCAACATTAACAGAATAAACTCTTGAAATAGATCACTCTGTTTGTAATGACTCTATATAATATATGAGTTTCACTTTTTGTATTGAAGAACTGAAATAAATTAACTTTTTGATGATATTCTAATTTTGTGAGAAACGCCTTTATATTATTTATGCACATGAGTATGTGCTTTTTAAAGCCATTTAATTACAGGCACTACATCTTTACCATGGTTAATTATACTTATAGGGACTTTAAGGCCGGCGTCACACTAAGGAGGAATACGGGCGAGTGAGATGCGTGAAAACCACGCATTACACACGGACCAATATTTCTCTATGGGGCAGCTCTGATCATGCATATTTTTCTCGGCCGTATGTTACTGTGCGAGACACCCACAGCATGCTGCGATTGTACGCGTATTACGCCCGTTGTACGCCAATGAAAGTCTATGGGTGCGAGAAAACAACAGATTACATACGGACCAGACGTGTGACTTGCGAAAAATACGCAAGACTTCTGCAGCTCACAGGAAATGGTGCAACACATGCAGGAGGAAGCTGACACATGCAAATTAGCTCAAAAAGAGCGCCAGACATCCCGGAAGAACGCCTCCACGGAGTCGGCCATGATGTCAACCCTCATGTCAACCCAAATGTCGAGATGCTCATTGTGTTGGTGCAGGAGAGGCCCTAAATTTGGGACCAATGAGATGCACATTATGCAGACCGCGCAAGGAAAGAGGCGGCATGGAGGCGCATCTGTGGGCAGATGTTTCCCCACTTTGGGGACAGCCCACGTGAGGAGCAGCAGCAAATGAGTAAGTAACCTGATTATTTTTCTAACTTCTTAATGGTCAGAATGTAATAATAGTGATGATTTTCCCTACAAAATATGTTTTTTCGTATTTTTTTTTTTTTTGCCGCAAAAATGTTATGTTCAACACATCCGACTAGGCCCCAATGACTATGTGAATTGTATGTAGAAGAATTTGGCATTGTGCAGCTAGCTAAATTATTACTTTATATGTCACTTTGCAGTGGATGATGTTATGAGAAGATGGCGAAGCATCCGTGACCAATACCGCTGGTAAAGGCAGCAGAGGGCAAGGAGCGGCTCAGCAGCAGCCACCAAGAGGAAGTACGTGTATTTCGATCGCCTTGGTTTTCTT